>JAOEHY010014154.1:11765-26935 GCA_025447955.1 Psilopsiagon aurifrons | reverse complement strand
CACCAGAACTGCACACAATACTCCAAGTGAGGTCTCACGAGAGCAGAGTAGAGGGGCAGGATCACCTCCCTTGACCTCCTTTTGATGCAGTCCAGGATGCGGTTGGCTTTCTGGGCTGCGAGCACTCACTAAAGCTGGCTCATGTTAATTTTCTCATTGATGATGATTCTGGAAATTCTAATACTGAGAGCTTCTTGTTAGGTTGCCTAGTTTCTTGGCATTAAAGTGTATGGTCTGGGAGTTTGGGTGTCTTATATAATATTAATAGTTCTCACATACTGAGTGTCAGTTGGTATCTCTGAAAGTAATCTGAAAGTAATCATCTCTATTCAACAGATTCTGGTTAATGAAATGCTTAGAAGCCAGAAATCCCTTCAAATTCTGAACTTTAATAATTGGTTTTATTTTGTATACAGTATCAATCTATGGCTTGATATTGTATTGAAGCCAGCAGAAAAATAAAGAGGAAGAAATTAGTAATTGGGTTCCTACAAGTGAAATGTGACCGTGATTTCTTACTGTTGTGTTCCAGTTACCTTGGGTTTTTGCTTTTTGGTGTTTCTTGGTTTTGTTACTGAATAATTTGGTCTTAGCAGAGTCAGAAGGAGTCAGAAATGGTTTAGGTAGGGGGTATTCTTTTGGCGGGATTAAAAAAGTGAAAAAAGGGAAAGTTAACTTAATATGGAAAGCTACAAAAGTAGTGCCACAGCATTTTTTCCAGTAAGCTTGGCACTCTTTGCTGAGTTTTGCACTATACAGCCATTAGCAGGCTGGTCAATGCGTTGCTTTATGAGGCAATTATTTCAGCATACTCTATTCAAAATACACATTAGAACTTAACCTTCTGAATCCTGAAGTAGCATTTTTATCACCCAACATTAGAAAAGAGTTGGAGTCAGCAATTTCCCTTTTCTTTTAATGATCTGGTATCATTAATAAAGCATTGGGCTGGTAGGTTCTTACAATTCTCCAGGATAATTTGTGACACAAAAGGTGCTACTGTGATACAGATATCTGTTGACTTATTCAATAGCAAGGGAAACATAGGAATTCTGTAAAAATAAAAATTAGTAAGGATGTGAGGGGAGAGCTCTTCAAACAAACATAGGACTGATGCACAGCATATTAGGGCTGATGCACAGCATATTAGGCCTGCTGCTATTGGATTTGCGCAAGTAGAAATGGGAAGTTAATATGGAATTTCTAGTTAGGGTCACATACTAATGAACTCCCTCTTCATGTTAGTTTTATGCCGCTTCAGAAATTTTTTATCATATGCTTAAAAATTTATGGCTAGAAACATTAATGAAAATGAGGCGTGAATTGGAAATTGTGCTATTATGGAGATGAGGATGGCCGTGGCTGTTCTGATTTCTGAGGAGGGTTCCTTTTATTGCCTTTTTTTTTTTTTTTTTGAGGAATGAGAAATGCTACAAGTCAAATTAATGACTAGGCATATTCTTTGCTCTGGCTTGGCTGGCATTATTATATTTAAAGTTATAAAAGCTGGATTTAATAAAATTTTGAATTAATTATAAGGGGAATTTTAATCATAATTGGCAATCTTCTGTAAGAAAACCTGTAAATCAGCAGAAATGTGAAATTAATATAGTATGTACATATGCTTCTATATATGCATATATATAGTATACACAGGCCTTTATATGCATTCAGGCACACTCATACACACATATCGATATAGTGAACATTTTTTGACTGACTGACTTCATTGCTAAAGGCTATCTCCTTTTCTTGCTGTTTGACAACACAATTGCTCTTAAGTTCTGTGGATGAATGCCTGGGTGTAAATTTTCCAGAACTGGCATTTTTGTCTCAGGTATCTTGTAAAAATCAATCGGTCTTGCTATTTAAAATGTCAAACCCCAAAACACTACCTGTTGTATTGTTTCTTTCAGTCCCACTAAAATTATCATGCAATCTTGTATAAAATATATTGAAAACATCTGGTAGTCTGTCTCATTGGAATTGCCTTTGGAAATATTCTAGTAACTTTTGACAGCTTGGCTTTACAAGGATATTGATTTCACTGTGGCTTTATCATGGAAAACTGATGAATGGTCAAAAGCTGAAAGTGATATAAAACCCAGTTTATAGTTTTTATATGAAATGCATGTAATAAAATAAAGTAGCTTTATAAAACATAGTAAGGTATGTCCTTGTGAAAAACATTAGAGTTAAAAAAGAATTTTGCAACATTTTTGAGATGTGGATTACTTGGCCTAGGGATGCTAAAAACATTTTCAGGCTTGTTAGAGATGGACAAAGAAATGAGCATACTGACTAAAAGCAATGCCATACATTGCTATTAATTATGTGGTAGTTCTGAGAAGCTAAGCTTGTGTAGAGTACTGCTTTATAACTGTATAAATGTTTCCTTTTGAAATAAGCTATTAGTGCTGTACAGAAACCAAGATGGGAAAAATCTTTTTTTCCTTAGTCCAATGACAAGGAAAAGTATACAGCAGAAACGCAAATAACTGAAGGGGCATGTAAAATGGGAAGCAGAAACTGCAGTTTGGGTGGAGAAATATCTTTTCTTTACAGCTGAAGAACTGAATAGGAAGAATTAGAAACAACATTGCCATCTGTATTGCACTGGCTGCAGTTAAAGAAAGTATAGGAAGCTAAATTGATTTCTTTCTGGAGGAAGTAATTACTTCACTGGTCAGTTAAATGTAAACACAATCAGAAGGTGTTGAAGTAGAAAATCCTTGTGTCAGTTCAGCAGAACAGTGCATTGCTGTGTATATGACGTCCCCTAAGGGCCTGAGGTATGTATTAATCTCAGTCCAGTTGGGTTCTGTTCCACAAGGTGGGGCAGGGACACCCAGTGCACGGTTTTTAGGGATCTTGGTAAAAAAAAAAACTTCATAAAAGGTTCTTTTAATAACACAGAATAAAAAGAATAGAGATAGCAAGCAAATCTTGCATCCTTTCACAACGTGGGAACCCCATGTTCATGTAGTATTGGATGGACCATGGGTGGGGATCACATGATATATTGCACAGATCCTGTATGTGGACAGTTTCCTCCTTTTTTTGTCATTTAAGCTACTGTATGGTCTTCTTACGAAACCCAACTGTATTCATAAAGGGTGTTTGCATGAGAGCTGCTTCCTGCACTGCTGGAGCAGGCAAGACTGGGAAGGTGGCTGGCTTCTTGCTGTGACTCCATGCTGGCCAAGGTTATCCTGCAGCCCAGGGGTCAAAATATTACAAGACAATAAAGAAAAGGAAAGAAAAAATAAAAAGGGAAAAGAACAGAAAAATCTGCCATCAGCAAATGCTGTGGTGTAGCCTGGGTCAGGGAAGCCTGAATTAAATCTGGCAGCTGCAGATTTTATTTAAAAAAAAAAAAAAAAAAGAAAGTTCTGTACAACTCTCAAATGATTTTTTTCATTGTGGCAAAAAAAACCAAAACCAAAACCAAAACCAACCCCAAACTACATCAACTTTGGTGAAGATCCTTTGAGCAAAGATAAGGCTTCCATAGAGATTAGTACCCATTGGATCCCATGCTCAAAAAATGGCAAGCCCCTGGAGAGAATTCAGGGATGTGCAGTGAAGAGAAGCAGAGCATGCTACAAAATATGACGGGGAGGAAAATATAACCAGTTTTTTTTGTGTTATTTTCTCCATGCCACTTGATTGTTTTATTATACCTCCCTTCTCTCATCTCTTTCAGGCAGAGAGATTATTTTCTGTTCAGTATTCCCTTTTATAAGAACTTCTCCATCTCTTTAGTTACCCTTGCTGCTTCTGATCTTCATTTCCTTAAATGGGGTACAGCGAATGAGTAACTTGTTCCAAAGGGAACTCAAGTCTCCAGACTTTGACTAGTGGAGTTATCACTGAAACAGTATTGTATTCATCTTCTGTGAGAATATAATAGAAGACACAAAGCATAAATAGATTAAAATTTTATTAAAAAAAAAAAAAAAAGAAAAGAAGGAGTTAAACTGGAAAGTTGCTGCACTCCAAGCAAAAGGACAGTTTTCATTTTGGGAAGGATGACAAGTAGAATTTTTATACAGATACAATTGTAAACGGAAAAAGGAACAGGACATGAGTTCTCTTGCAAACTCCTCTTTCCTTCAGCTGCTGTTTTAACTCCAAGTGGCCACACAGATACAGCCATACTGTATTACATCAGGAAAGGCAATGGAAACTAACAGATTAGTCTAAGATTTGTTTGAGCTGTTTTCAAGAGTACAGGAATTGATACCCTCTGGTTTGTGATCAGGTTTCTAGGCTGTGACATAAGAGAATGTGGTGTGGACTGCAGTGCTCTGCATTAACAGTGTTTTACCTTACTTTCCTTCTTTTGGCAGTACAAGAAAGCTGCATTTTCGGGGATTGTGACTGTCATTTGAATGAGACCTGCCCTTTGCTCTTCCCTTCTGTGAAGTCTAATGGCACTCGAATAGTGCCCAGTTTTTTGGTTCTTGAAGTGCAAAACTTGTATTTGGTTACAGAAACAGGCTAACTGTTGTGATAATTGTCTTGCACTTTGTAGCTTTTCAGACACATTATGTTTACCTGGCTATGAATTGTGGCAATCAGATTACTTCACTCAAAAAGCCCTGATATGATGAAAAGAGAGAGATATGGGTCTCTGTGGAAAAGTAACATGTGCAACAAGTTTATGCTGTGGCTTCATTTATTAAGCATTGGAAGTACTGGGTATTTGCCATGCACAGCAAAAATAGAAAATATATCCTCAAACATAATGAAAGAGAAATGTTAATAGATTGAATGCTAGCATGTAGTAAGATTGAAAATTATGAAATGCTGAAATGTTTGGCAAAGGACATTGCACCTTGATTTTTGAGAAGGTGGTTGAGAAAAAAAATTTCTCAATGTCCATTAATCATTTGGCACTAATTAACAATCTCTTTATTTAATAAGCTCAACTTGCTTAACCACATTTTTTCCTTAGTGTGCTGTAAGAAATACAATAGCTGTATAACTTTTAACCACACAACCTTTAAAAAAACAAGATGTTGCTGGCTATGTCTCATAAATATTGCTTTATCCTGCATTCAGCTTTTGAATGAAAATTTCTTCTCAGCGTTTTGGAGTTACAGTTACTTGAAACCTTGAAGCATGTGATAACTGTGGTGAACATAATGAAGTATGTTAAGTTTGGGCTTGTAGGTGCCAGTGAGAAGCATTCCACTGGCAACCCTTCTCTGCACAGAGGGACCTTGGAGAAGGCTTTGCAATGCAGCTGCTATGCTGTCAGGCAAATGAAGGAATGTTAATTCACCTTAACAGAAATGCACTAACAGATTTGGGATTCTCATTACGAGATATGGGATTCACTATGAGAAGAATTGCACACTAGACTATAAACTTATTCCTCTGCACCATATTAGGAGCTCCAACCCTTCCTTTAATTAATGTTGTTACAATATTGTTAGCATTAACTGTTTTTTAAAGATACTTTTGCAGTTGAATTCAATTTCATACATTGTTTCTGCCTTTCTGCATTAAGAAATGTTTGCTCATAATTTCAAGAAAATACTTTGACGCTCTTGGAATCTGAGGCATTTACAAACGCTACTGTGTAAAAGCTAAAGAAAGCTGATATGAAAATATTACAGCACATCTCTTGATGAGGTAACTTAATAGGATTGCTACTAGCAAGCTTACTCTTAATAGTTTATACAAACTAGTTTATTATATCAGTCTGCTGCCATATAAAGTAAAGAATTAAAGAGAATGCATTAGATATAAAAGGGGAATAAAGAAAAAAACTTACTAGGCCTGTCTGAGTTTTATTTTGCATGTTTTACTTAAGATAATTGCAGAGTTTTAAATTGTGTACAAGTTTGTAATATAAAAATATGAAAGAAATTAGAGTGCAAGTTTAAAACCTAGTCATCAGCTATAAATGCAGTCACTGGTCAACCTTCCTCACTACATGACTGATAGTATTTGTTGTTGCGCAAACTGCAAAATTACAGTGAATCTTTGCTGTTCTCTGAAGCAGAAAGCAGCTAGGATCATAGCCCACCCAGGTGAGGTTTTCCTTTGTGAGGATCAGCAGCAAATCGCGATGTGAATTTGGTGATGGTCCAAACCCACTGCTTTTACTGTTCCATGTAGCTAAGATGAATGTCCCTGCTCCTTCTCATTTTACTGTTTTTTTTCAAAGGTACAGGCATCCTGCAGTTTTGATTCTGCAGCAGGAGTCAAAAGGTCTGAATACAAGCAGAAAGCATACCTCAATACATCATGCTATTTTCTTTTAGTGTAAGTTTTTTCTTAGTGTCTTAGCAAGTGACAAGTCTAGAAGACAGAGAAATTGCCTTTTCTTGAGCACAAGCTAACCAAGCCAAACTTGGGAGGACAGTGAAGAGTTAGTAGCACTAAACTAGCATCTGTATCACGTAACAGGAATCATGATTGTCAGGCCCCCAATCCTTATAGTGTATTTTTTCTCTAAGTCATTTTGCTATGAAGTAAAATTTTTTTGTCAGTTAGCCTGGTTTGTATGGTTATAATTTCCATCAGCTGAGAATTGATGGGTTAAAATGTGTTGGTTTTTCTTAATAAGTTTGTCTCTTTTACTTCAGAACTTTAAGAACTGGTATCTGAAAAGTTTTGCAGTAACTAACAGTTTGAGCTGGAAATATCTGAAATAGAAACCATTTCTAACCTAAGGCTAGTCATTTATTGCTGTACTAACAAGCATACATGCATACATAGAGCTATACATATACAGTAGTCAAAATAGAAAATAGTGAACTAGGACAGCTTGTTGGCTGAGCAAATGTTATGCTCGATTGAAACATACAGAGGATGTTTTAAGTATACGCTGGGGTACCTGACTACAGGCTTAAAGACACCACATACTGTGTTACTCATTCTTTTCTAATTCAAAGTCAAGCTACTGTGCTGCACCAATAGATTTTTTTAGGCTCATGTTAAATAATGAATTTTCACAGTACATGCCATAAAATGAATTGGCAGATTTTGTGAGTGATTGGAGTGTAAATCTGAAATGAGACTCACTTCGTCACAGTTTCACTTCTTCCCACCAACTGTTCAAATGCCTTAGGTGCCAAAACAGATTAGAAAACCCTGTGAGAAAGCATGGCAGTTCTGCTGAGGATAGTGAAAATGCAAGGCTACTTTTTTTGCTTTTAACTGAATGTGGAGAGCACAGTATGAAGCTTTACATTTTACAGTCTTAGCCTAGGTCATAAGAAGATGCTGTTACAATGCATCAGTTACCTTTATGTTTATAATCAGAGCTAATGCTACAAAGTTATATCCTGCAGGTTTTTAACCCTGATTTCTAGCCTTTCTTTTTTGTTATACATTAAGATATGAAACATAAGTGAGTAGTATAGAAAAAAAGTTTGAAGTGCTCGTATGCCTTTAAAACTACATTTTCATGACTGATACTAAACCAGTTTTACTATAATACAGTCGTGTTTAAAAAAAAAATCTTCTCTTTGTTAGTCTTAAAATGAGTTTATGTTCCCAGAGACATTGTAGGAAGCAGCTGTTGTTGAAGTGTGCAGCAAGAGGCAGTAGACAGTGGCTCTCTTAATCATATCATCCTAGGATGTAATGCTGTTGATATGCTTCAGTCAATAACAGAAACTACCACCAACTTTATTAGGTTTCCAGTTTTCCTCCAAAGTTTAAGTCTTGTAACAAGCAAAGCATTGTTGTTTTGGAGGAACTCAAGGCAAACCAGCCTTTATCATAAATCTAACCTCAGCTCCAGGGAGAGATTCCTCATGATATCATTAGTTTTCAAAAGTAACAAAGAACAGTTTTAATGGGAATTGGTGGATTAGATATAAACTCTTCTTTCTTTTAAGAGGAAGGTATAGGGTTAGCACCTAACATCAGGCAAAAATCAAACCAACACAAACTCCTTTTCATTTTGTTGAACAGGGTCTTGATGACACTACTGCCCAAACAGAATGATTTTTATTTTTTTTTTCCTTGTGGTTCTGGTGGGTTTCTGGTGAATCAGGCCCTGGCTGACAGGCTCTTTCCATAGATCAGTTAAATGTCTTTCTGTGTCTGAGTATTGGGATAGATAATATCAGCCTAGGAAAACCAAAGCAGCACAATACATCTGAGTCTCTCCATAGCCAGGGCACTCTTCCATTTGGTTGGAGAACCCATTCCCTCATTAATAAACCTGGTGTGCACTGTGTGTTCATACTGTTGCAAAGTTCCACTTCTCTTAAGCGAGGTTACCAGGTAACATTCATACACAGGGAGGAATCTGATGTATTGTTACCTCTGTAAATTAGACATTACTTAGCAGCTCAGGCAGGAGGCATGGTAACAATAAAAGGGATTTTTTTTATCTTTTTAAGTAAAGATACTTGTCTTCAGAGAGTAAAAGTAGGATATGTTATGCATTATATGTAAGCTTGGCACATATATTTATGTACATTTTATTATCTGATAAGTTTATTTTTTTTTAAACTTGTTGTAAGCTGTTAAAGGAAAAGATATCATGCCAGAGCCAGCAACATAACAGGTGAGGCTGTTGCCACACTTTATCACCATGTCAGGCCAGCAGCGAGGCTGAAGATTCATTCCAAGAGGCGCACACACGTTACATGCATATGGGTATATATGTATGTACACAGTCGGCCACACAGATCACAGATAGAGCACCCAAATGAACATAACATCATTAGCCTCATCCTGTTTCCCAGTCTGGATGGACAGTGTAGAAGTTCATCACTATCTGTCTGTACAAGGTGGATCCCTTGAAGCAGCTGGGCTCAGATAAATAAGCACATCAAGATTTCTTTTAAGTGTAATGTGGATATTAGTAATCTCTGACCATTACATCATTCTAAGCGAGGTGATTTTGCTCTCTTTAGTGGGGAACATTATAACTCCTCCAGTAATGCTGTTATCCAGTTTGCCTAATTTCCAGACAAAGCACTGATTAGACTTAAATTCAAACAAATAGATTTTATGTTGTCTGAAGTATATAGATCAAAAGTTAAATCAGAGTTCTTTTGAACAGATTGCTAATAATGATTGAGCTACCTCTTTTTCTCTTGTACCTTTTGATTAATTGTAGGAGTACATTGATTAAAATCAATAATTTAGAAACTGACGAAACAAGGATAAGAGTCAGCACAGTAACAAAATGATACAAATGATCCTGACTATAACATTTAAAGCTTATAGAGATAACATCTTTCCACTTTCTTCCCATCCTCCCAAAATCTCAGCATTGCAAGCAAATTAACTGGTATCAAGTTTTCAGCTATGGAAAGGGGAGCCTAAATACTTTCAAGACCTAAAGAATAGGACATAATAAGGGAAAAGAGAAAAGGTGGAAATGTCAGGAAAGGTTGGAATAGAATATATGATGTAATGATTAATGCAATTTTAGTCTATGTTAAAAATAGGGTTTACTGGGCATCTCTTTAGCTATGTAATAACTGTTTGTGACTTTAGTGATACATTTAAATCACTTTTTTCAAGGAATAAATAATGTTTTAGTTTAAAACCTACATAAATACTAGAAAGTTCATTAATGAATATTAAATACAGTAAATTTTAGTTGTTTAACATTTAGCAGTTAATTGCTCTTTGCTGCTTCATTATGAAGCCAGGTATATCTTGCAAGGTATTAAAGACCCTTTGCAAAACATGATGAAAAGTTTAAAATAAAAATACTAAGAATTTCATTCTGAAGACAGTTGGGAGAAGGGAATAGAAGAAAAGGTAAATCATCATTGCTGCCTAGCACAGAATCAGGGTAAAAGTTTGCAAGTTCTGTAGCCACAGCAGAACCACAGCGTAACCACAACAGAGAGAAGCAAAGCAAGATTGAGGATGGGGGAAATGAAACACGTCAGCAAATGTAAGGGACAGCATGTATGAAAATCAAAGAAGTATATATCTGAAAATGTTACAAATAAGCAATGACTGTGTGGGTGTTGGAAAATGATACTTCTGTGCATGAAATGTGGAAAGGGTAGGACTGTCAGAGGGGATAGAGAGGGAAGGTGTAACAAGATGGCTGAAATTATCTAAACAACAATTTCAGAAAACTAGGTTTGTGTCAGCAGTCTGAAAGTTGGTGAGTCGAGAGAACAGCCAAGGTGGAAGAAAATGTTAACTTGTAAAATAGTGTGATGAAGTGTCAGGTGAGAGAAAAAGTTCTTTGAATGGATATGAATTACTAGATCTTAGAAATATTACACATTTAAAAATCTGGAAGTTTTGCCAGGAGTTTGAGATGATAAATTTATGGAAGACTGAAAAAGGAGAGCCTAGAAGCTGATAGGCAGTAGGAAAAAAATAAAGTTCTGTTTTGAATTTGAAGCAATTGTTAAATATCCATGAGAAGATTTGACAGAGCCATATTAAAATTTAGTTCAAATATGTAAATTGGAGGAATGACCCTACGAGTCATACAAAAATGTCTTTGTAGGTGATAAATGGCCAGAGATAAAATGTGTAGGAAAAAGCTGGAAAGCAAGGACAGGCACCTCTTAGAGCACCTAAAAAAAGCTGACAGTAGATAAGAAGATAACATAGATAATGCGAAAGGGTAATTACATGAGGAATTATTATCAGCTGTCTGGCTGGTGTTATAGAAGGTGGTTTACAGATTAGATGAGTATGAACATGAAATACTACCTTTTAGCCATGGCTTGAAAACATTCATTAGAAGGCTTTGCTAACCATGTTTCCTTAAACAGAAGGATCATGTGGAAAAAACAGAATGGGAGCTGTCAAAGGGAAACTCAATGATATGATTGGAAACACTGCATTCAGCAAGTTTAAAGAGCAAGTTTACATTGAAATGCAGCAAGCAGGATTTTCATCTTTGTCTTAGACTTTTGTCTTAAGGTGGGAGAAACCAGAGGGGAGCAGAGCAGGTGATTACAGAGTATAAAGAAAGGAAACTAATATCAGGAAGTGGAAAGAGGGAATAATCTTACATGAGACAACAGAGGCCTTAATACTTTTCAAGGAGGGAAAGGGCTTTCTTGAAATAAGACGGGGAGCAGGAATCATTTTAAGCAAGGCTAACTGCTTAGGCAAAAACTATGATTTAAAAACCTTTGTGAACTGCACTGCACTACAGAGGCAAGCAGAACAGTTTAGAACTGGTCTGTGTCTCTGCAATTATTCAATGTGGGCAAATGCCATATTAACAAGGCTGAGAATTTCTGCTGCCTCTTTGTGTAAGGCCTAACCTAACTATGTGAAATTAATATGCACCTTCAAAATATTAAATAAGAGATTTTGGTGAAATTAGACTGAGTTCAGGCTTTCCCAAATATAAAGGTGACACATTATCTAGGTTGTATAATTATAGGGGAAATATTAGTAGCTATAACTGTATCAGACAGGCTTATAGGTAGGGCTGAGAAGAGCTTACTGTTTAACAGCCAAGATTTCTAACTAGTGCCTAGAAACAAAAAAAGTCTGAACAGTTGTCACAAAAAGACAATAAATATTTTTCCACTACTCTGAGATGAATCTTTCTTAACTTTCCACTTTCTTGTTTTAAAGAGAAAGCTATTAATTTTCCTAGTGAGGTATTCTAGAGCAGTGTTGCTTTATATAATGCTAATCTTACTCTCCTAGTTTTTCTTCATTTCTTTTTAATAATACATATAAAATAGTTTAGTCTGCAGGTGTAACCAAATCTAAGCCTTCAGGCTATTCCAATCACACAGGTAGTATGTAATTATTATAAGGAGGCAAGTTATCATTATACCTGATTATAGTTGGAAGAGAAGATAATTGAATTGAAGCAAAATAAGAGTTCACATAAAACTCTTCTTTCTCAGTACTTTTGATATTTTGATCAAGTTTTGCTTCAGTGTTTTATAATAGGCTTTTATTATTCACTTATTTTCTATTAAATTTACTGCCTGCCTATCTTAGCTTAAGACAAAATTTCTTTCTTCCCTCTGTGCCAACCTACTGAAATAGTTATGCATAGTAATGACTGAAAGTTAATAATTGCTGAAAGCTCTTGATGTGTTATGATTATTTTTGCCTTCTTCATATCTAGGGCAATTTTTAGGGACTAAGTGTCCTCATTTATAATTAATAGATTTTACACTAGCTGTAACATATTAAAATAAAAGTAAAGCTGCTAAGTAATACTCATAAGGCAGGTATCTTAGAGTTCAAGTTATCCATATGATTATAGTTGCCTTTGCTTGTATATAGTAAGTCTTTTCAGTGTAAACCACCTTAGTAAGTGTCTCACAGGTGCTGTATTGCACAGCACAAGTTATGAAGAGTACAGGGCTGTGAAGGGAAGAATGTTCTTTTGTGGTACGGGGTCTGGATTGAGACAAAAGCAGGTTAATTCTAAAATAGTGACAGGTTCCGCAGAAGATGCAACTGTAAGTCCTATTGTTTCCATTTTCTCCTGCCTCTTTGCCATCTCTTCACTGAAGCAAAAAAAACCACTTGAATTCTTTTTCTGCCACCTCTGCTTCTGCTAATTGTTTTTATCCCAAAACAGAAGGGTGAGAAAGTGAAGATGACAAGCATAAAGAGAGAAAGAAAGCTCAGTGTTAGAATGCTCATCTAAATATTTCTACTTCTAGAAACATATTTCTACCTTTACTACTTGCAATATCAAGTAGTGCTTTTTTGTGCTGCTGACTTTAATGGAAAGTGTAGTAAGGAATAGAATTAGTGAAAACACTATTAAATATGTCATAGATGAAGGATCAGAATGTTGTTGGGTTGGTGTGGTCCGGGATTTTTTAAAAAGAAGGTTATGACTCTTAAGACTGTTAGTGCTACTTAAAATGGTAAATAAGGAAGATCCATGTTCATAACAGCAGTTCCACTACCAATAAAGAGCCTCAAATGAGGCTAGCAGATGTCAGGTTCAGCAAGCACAAGAGGCAGTGATACTTCCTACACTGTCAATACAGTTAACAGGGTGTTCCAAATATTAGATGCTTACTTGGGTCCAAGGGAAGACTTGAGAATTTCATGGAAAAGAAATCCATCAGAAAATATTAAACACTAAAATGCAGCAAGAAGTTTCAAAACCATGAAGTGCTGGAGAGTGGGAGAACATGCAGGGAATGACCTATTCCTCCTTTGCCCTCTTACAAATCAGAAAATCTAGGAACAGGTCAAAGAGAAGACATGCAAAAGAAGTTGCCTTTAAATGGAAGAGTTATCTTGGTACTCCAGTAATTATGAAGTGACTACCTGGGGATAGAAACCATGGGAGGGAGACCGATGGAATGAAGCTGTTGTCCTAAAAGCAATATTAAAAAAAATCTCAGACTAATTATTTCCCACTTGACACTACCTGCCTTACTCATTTCCCTACCTGGCCTGCAGTAACAGCTATATGAATTAGTAGTAACCTCATTACTGTTATTAGGCAGGTGTGTTGGGGAGGAAGCGAGGTTTGTGTGTTGCATTCTTTTCTGTTTGCAAGTCTTGATGGCATCCAGAAATAAAATGTAAAAAAGGAAGACAACAATTAGGTATACCTAGAAAAAACACGAGAAGAAAAGTTATTTATACTATTTATCTGTTTGCAGTGCACATAGTCAGCAGTTTTTGAAAACTTTTAAAATAAGATTATAAAAGATAAAAAAGAAAAGCTTACTTCAGCTTTTAAGAAAGATGTAAGCAATTTTAAACTGTACTTTTCCCCAGGGAGAGTTTGAAAATATTTCTAATGAATTTAAATATAATAAAAATATTTGCTGGATGAGAGCATGTTTTTCCTAATAATTTCTTAATCTCTAGAATGCTTAATTGCAGATCTCAGGAGTGTGAGGTTAAGGCAGTATATTTCCATATTTAATGCATGCACTTCTTTCCTTTTTTTGTCAGCAGGTATTTTTAGGTAAGAGATTTTTTTCTTTGTTTCCACCAAATGTTTGAGAAATCAGAAGGCTGCTTATGTATTAATGAGGAATGTACAAGCTTCATTGATGTCAGCAAAAACTTGTTCAAGCACTCTGAATGAGGAAATATAATCTGCTTTGAGGTAACCCTCCTCTCAGTTTGTCCTGAAAGAAATGCAGGTCCCCAAGTCAAAAATTTTACCTAGGGAACAACAAATTTCAATAGAAGGATACTTCTTTCTTCCCCAAAAAAATCTCATAAGTGGGGGAAGGACAGAGAAGCCCATTTGAATGTTTTAGTTTGTATTGCTTGGATCACTCTTATTCACCTGAATATAATCCATGCTCCTACCCAGTCCTGATGGGACAATAGAGAGCATTTATGAGGGTAATGCCCATGAAATAGTTTGGTTTTCAGAGATGAAAGAGGAATTGGTCATGCCTTTTGAACAGTGCAAAACCACTCACCAAAAACCAACCAACCAGACAAACAAACAAACCCTCCACAAACCAACCCCCAAAACAAAACAAAAACCCAACAAAACAAACAAAAAATGAAACAATAAAATAAATGCAACAGACAAAGCAATCAACCAAACTCAGCAAGTTTCCCTTGGAAGGATCAGTAGCTTCCACCTTGGCCTTAGATCATGTTCCAAGAAAGCTGAGGCAAAAGGTGAGTCAGGAAGGTGTTGACTCTTCCATGAAGATGGGGAGTTGAAAGATAATTAGCTGGTTAAACATTTCCTGAAAAGAAAATGGTAGAAAGCCCCAAATGAACTAGGAAACAGCTTTGTCAGTGAAATGATCACTGTTACAAATGGCAGTGTTTCAGGCTTCCTTCTTCCATTAGAAAGACAAGACTCCACTCATGTTTACCTTGTAAACTTGAAAGGATATTGTTCATAAAACAAATGGTTATGTTTTCTCTCTTTTTTTGTGCTGAAGCATTAATTGATGTTTCCAATTTAAACTGAAAAGTAGCTTTAGGGAAAAAAAAAAAAAAAGATGTTTTAAAGGAATGCAAATCCTTTACAAAATGCTCTCAGTGTTCTTTTTTTTTTTTTTTTTCCCTAGAGTTTGCCGGCTTCACTGGATTACAAACGGTGACCTCTTGGTACCTTTAATTTCTTTTTCCACAGTTGAAAAGATTCCTGCATGCATTGAGACTGTTTTGAACGTAATACATGACAGATCACAGGAGAACCTGTGAAGTATGACAGCTTTCTCCAATCCATTTAGGAAATAAAGCAATAGCTTGCACCCTGAACACCCAATCCCCTCCCC
>JAOEHY010014154.1:0-11665 GCA_025447955.1 Psilopsiagon aurifrons | reverse complement strand
AAGGGAATGGTTCTTTAAATCTTAAATATTTGCAACTATGCAAACATGTTAGGAGCAGGAGGACAATGTGTGAAATACATCTTTGGGAATCCAGATTCAAGAAAGCATTCAGGTATGGGGCTGAGGCAGTTTGTTGTCATGTGAACTGCTGTGCTGCCAAGCCTGCGCAGTCCTCCCACAGCTTCCTTACTTCATTCCTCTGGCCACACCCAGGGGCAACTGGTCTCATTCTGTCTCAAGAGGCAGGCTTAAATAGGCAGTACACAGTCATCTACTTTATAATTTGTTAATCATATAATTATAAATGGTATTAATTTCAAAATGGACAAAAAGGTTTTCTAATCAGTTCACTACTTTAAAAATTGTGTCATAGTGCACAGACTTTTGTTGGATAGATTATGGTTTTGCTGTTGCAGCAAAATAATACAATTAAGTCTTGGATATTGTTTTCCCATTGCTTCCCAAATTAGTTTACCACATTAGTAATCTGTGTACGTACCAACTTTATTGTGACTGTTCCAAATACAGTTTTGATTGCAAATGACATATTTTTTGGTGGACATATTGATAACCTCCCAATGCACTGTATGCTTAGAGTTTATGAAGCATTTAATGGTTTTTCTGTTGACATTTCCAAGTCCTCAATTTCCCAGTTACATGTTAGGGACTTGGGTTAGATATTTACTTATAAGTAAAAAATACTGTAGTATATCCTTACAACTGGAACACAGCCTGATTTCAGAATTCCTTTTGCATCATCTTTACAAAAAATAGCTTCATCCTGTCTTACTCCTCTGAAGAAAAAGACCAATCCATACAATCCAGTAATAGGAGGCAAGATAAAAATATATGGAAGATGTAACTTTGAAGTCCATATCTGTAAATGAGAACCCTCTTTAATGTTTCTTTCCAATACTGTTTTCACTCTCCATGGCAAAGCACAATAGGTATTTGAGCATATGGAAAGCTTGAGCTTAATTGTTCAGATTCTGTTCACCCATTCCAGCTCTTCACAGCAATTTGTGCTATTTAGCATTTGTGTACATTAGGTAATATATTTAGTGTTTCCCGTTTCAATCCAATTTATGCATGTTTGGCTGCAGACCAGAGCCGTGGGCACACAGTATGGAATTGTCATAAATCTGCCTATGCTGACTGTAAGTGCTACATTGCCACAGTTGATAGCATGCTTGCATGAACATTTCGGAATGCTTGCAGAGCAGTACTGCCTATTCCCAGCAAATCTCCTAGGGACTAAATTAATGTATCTCATATTGTATTGATTGTAGCCAATAAGTGCCTAAATGATTTGATGCAAGGCAGAGGGATTATGAAGGGGAGAGGGAAGAGGCAGCTTGAAAGAAATATGCGGTTTAATTACAGGATGAGTTTTGCCAATCTACCTCCCCCTAGGAATTTAACAAATAGGCCTAAGTGCACTTAGCCGTTCTTGACATCTGTTGAAATGATATCTGCCCATGATGAGGGAATCATGGGAATTGGTCTAAGGGTATTGTCGGGACCAGTGAGCCACAGGAAACGCTGTCTGCAAAATTAGACGAAAGAACAGCTTACATTAGCAGTTTTAGGTTAAGCTGTAATGATGACAATTTTCATAACAGAATTCTGCTTTCTGATTTAATAAAACTGTCTCTGCCTCTAGAAAGTTGTTAAGTAAATATTTAAAGTGGTGTTAAAACACAATATAAATTTAAGATGGAATAAAAAACTATTCAGGGTATTGCTGCTGGTGGTAACTTGATATATGTCTTTCAAGGGAAACATCCAGGTTTATACCTTTTTTTATGCTGGGATATGAGATGTTACCAAACTCAGAATCTCTTGGTAAACTATGGAGGTAGTGTAAAAACCCAGGGAGCACAAAAGCTGGAGCTTCAGCTTAAATTCTGCAGGAAGACAAGCATGGTGAAGACTGATGTTGTGTATTTTCTCATTTTGGTTACATCTATAATTCAGAAGAAAGTATAGATTCCTTAATGCTTTCTACTGCAGTTTATAGTATTTATACCTCTGCAAAAGAAAACCTGGCAATACCTTTAAAGTCCTGAGAGACGTAAGTTTCTTTGCTTTATTTGAAAGCTGTGTTTCCTTATGCTTGGAGCATTTATGTGTATTGCCACATAAATTACTTGTAAGTCGTTTCCTTTGAAAAAGGTGATAAATGTTTATTTTGGGAGGTAGAAACAGAAGGTGAAGCCGCGTATCGTATTAGCTAAGCTGCATGCAGGCATGTGCATTCTGGCTGTGCTTTTTGCCGCTGCAAGGACTAAAAAAATCCTCAAGATTAGGCCCAGGGGAGATTCTTGTCTGTATAATGCAAATTCTTCTTCCTGCAGTATTCTTTACCTATGATTTCCATAGATAATTTGAAGGCAAAATAATACAGCTGTAAAGGACACATGCTTTAGCATTCACACTCTGGTTTTAAAGGCCATTTTGGAAACCAGTGATGTGCATGCCTGGGTTAGGAAGACGGCTTGGCCTCTCAGTGTTCTTACTGGGATTTCTAATAAAGTTTAGCTGCTTTGTGCAAGTATGTATAGAGGTCTGTGCAGTACCAGCAGGCATATGTAGCCATGGTTTATTTCAAAAGGTGTTAAGAAAACCAGAAGATTCTGTTTAAAAGTCTAATGAGAACACAATAGGCAAAAGCAAAACATTTTAGTATAAGTTTTACCCAGCATAGATTTAAGTCATTTGGTGAATATGCAGAAAAAAAGAAAGCAGCTGATTCCCTCTTGAAGATAGGAAAAACAAAGGATACAACGCTTGCAGAAAGCACCTCAGTTTTAAGAGATAGCCCTGTTTACAGCACGGATATTTTCCTATAAAAATGCAGTATTAGTAAACATTAAAAAATTCAGTTTAGGTCTTTTAATAGCAAAATTTGTGATGCCAATTTCCTGTGAAATATAGTGTAAACTAAAAGCCAGGATATCAAACATGAAACTTTTGTCTTTACTAAAAATCAATTAGTAATGATAGTGTGCTTGTACTGTCTTTAATTGGTATCTCATTCCTCAGTTTCCCGACACTGAAAAGTAACATAACTTTCTGGTAATATGATTAAATAGAAAGTTAATAAATACTGTAGTCTTTTTAATGGAAATAAAATTGGATCTTTTTCTCCATAAGCACCCAATGTATTAAATTGTAATATATGTGTAATTATCAGAGTCATTTTTCAGTTTTGCATGCATATGAGCTATCTACCATAGCATGTCATAGCTTAAAACAACTTCAAGCCAACTGTGATGTAATATATGCTCATCTAGGCTAAAACTTTGCGTTCATTCAAATCTTGCACCCATAATTAGCCATCTAAATATAATGGCCTGGTTTTCGAAAGTTGTGAGCACGCTTAGGTACAGCAACTTGCTAAGATTTGCTGTGCTTTGCACTTCTGAAAACCAGGCCATATATGTACGTACTCTAAATATAGATTCATGATCTCCTGTAGGACTTAAATAGACTTTAAATTATTGGGCATGTTTCTCAGTTCATGTTATTCTTAAAGGAGGAAAAACACTGATTCCTGGCAGCGAACCTCATCCGACTGGTACTGATGATACAGCGCCCCACTTCAGTGGGGAAGGATTGCTCCTTGGTTTTAAAAGTGTTTGTAAAAGCTATATAACAGTTTAAGGCACAAGCTCTGTCTTTTATATTCCAAATTTACTACATACATAATGGAAAAGTGTTTGGGTAGAGCACTTCCAGTGGAACTGAATTATGTATGGATAATCGAAAATGCCTGCTCTCCTCAAAGCCAGTGTGGTTAGGGAAACATGTTACTTGCTCTGAATAAAAAAAGCCCAACCAACCACTTCTTTATTTAACAGAGCATTTATGATTGTCAGACAGCATGTTTCTTTTTCTTTTTTCTGTGGTATTTTCAGGGTTTAGCAGAAAACTGTTTCAGGGTTTGTTTTGCTTTTCTAATTGAAAGGAGTTTTAATGATTTTCATTATCAGTGTGTCTATCTGTAGATTTAGATTTGTAAGACAAAAAAGGTATTTAAAATGTGGTATCACTGTCACAAAATCACAGTGTAATTGTCATTGCTAATGCCTTATAATTGTCACCAGTGCTGGTGTTGGCAGCTAGACATGACAGAGTGATTGAAAAAAGGCAATTATTCCTTATTTAATGAGGACATTCTGCATAATGGACAAACCAGTCTACAAAGTCCAAACTCTGGTCTGAATGTATTCATTGTAATTCTTCACCCTCTGAGTTTCAGTTCATTCATTTTGTTATATTTAAATTTGGCATCTTTTGTTAATTGAGGCTTCTCTCAATGTACATCAGGCTAGGATGTCAATGAATGAAAACAGAACTATAATAGTGCACTAGCATTAACATTGCTTCTTTCAAGGTTTTGGTTGGTTGTGTGTGTTGTTTTTTTTTTGTGGATGTTAAACACAAAATCAGTCATGGATCTTGGTGTATTCTGTAGTAACCAGAGAAAAGACATTTCTTAAAAATATCCAGAAGTTGTACAGCATTGCACTTCTGTTTATAGGTTATATTTTATTAGAAAATATCAGTAACTCAATATTATTCTCTATAGAGAAAATTTTCAAATATGGATAACTATGCTGGTGACATAGGGGAACTTCTGTTACGTTGCATTAAGCAAATGTTGTGACTTGTTATTTTGCCCAGTGTCCCTTCCTTTCATTCTTCATCCCATTGTGGAGATTTTCCTGCAAGCATATCAACCCTTTGGAAAAAGAGCAGGCTTTCAAAAATTACTAGAATTGTTGCAGTGTTAGCAGAGTATTATCAATCACATTAGCTGCTAGCGCATTTCCCCGTTTCATGAATGTGCTGGCATGTCTAAACAAGGAATGAAAACAGCTGCAATCCTATGAAATTTCTGCCATTCTTTGGAAGCTCAGTGTTTTAAAGTGCCAAATTCAGCTGCTGGACTGGTTGTCACTGAGACAACTCAGAGTGTGAGTTAAAGAAAAAATTATTTCCAATGATGAATTTAGTGACTTTCTTGCTCCCTCTTTTTTTCAAGTGACATAAAGACTTCATAAAGACTTCGTGGTTTAGGCAACAAGGTGAGAGCAGAAGTATCTAAAAAAAGCCCCGAGAAAATCTGTAGCCAGAATGACAAATCTTTAGGCACAGCTATAAAGCATACAGATCAGTAGCACAGAGCCATAAGAATATATTGACTGTGGCCCAAACTCATCAGCAGATTGATCAATCTAGCTGACTTGCATTAATTGTGAAATAGAAAGAACGATGAGATCAATGATAGGCATGAAAGTGCAGCGGTAATGATGCCACATCTAGCTAATCCAATAATGGAGAACCTGATGTATAGCATATTGGAATTCCAGTGTTCGGGCCCTGTCACAATAAAGTATATCCTGCAATTATGGGGAAAAATGGAGCAGGCAGCAGTTGAGCCAGCCTAATCGGCCAGCGCCACAGTAGTTTTCCTGATTAAACACTACGTAAAGTGGTACTCAAATGCTGCAGCTCATCTGCATTATAAAAGATAATCCTTAAATTAATGTGAAACTTTGTATTTTAATCAAAGCAAACTATGAATATTAAGATGTAATATCTAGTTAATGTAGTTATCTACTTAACTGTGAAAATTTTACCAATTTATAAACTGGTCTGTCGTTGTTGGCTACAAGGAGAAAGGACTATAAGCTGAATTAAGAGCCACTAGTTTTCTGTGCCAAAAATCCGTTAGTCTTTGTACAGACTTAAAGACCTGATGGGAAAAATGCTACACTTAACAGGCCCTTAGAGAATTCAAGTTTAGTTATCCTCTGTAAATGTTTGCCAATCGTCACTAACTTTATTCTGCTTGGTGTTACATGTTGACTGGGGGAAGAACAGTATTTTAGAAAATAGCAATAGAAATACAGCCACATCTGCAATGGAAGTTGGGAATCAGTGGTCATCTACCTAGTATAAACCCAACCACAATCCTCTCCAAAATATAGCACTTACCATACTAATAAGAACTGAAAGACTCTTAGTTCCTTAAAACATTGTGTTTACTATAACTTGAATAATGATACTTAATTTTTATTATTAAGTTTTCCTCTGAGCCTACCTATTGTTATTTTGACCTGTATTTGCCATTGGCTTGATCTTTTAAGCTCTGGCTTTGCATGGAGGATGGAGTGAGCCTACAGCGACAAAGGAGGAGCACCTCAGAGGCTCCTGCTTAGGGAACTTGTGCTATTCACCCTTCCCTCTCCCTGGGGCTGAATCTGGGAAACCCTGCTCTTTCTGCTGCATTTGGAAGGGAATGTTCAGGGGGACAGCAGAGCTCTGACTATGTATTTCACCTTTGTCCTTCTCAACAGTGTTTCTCAATTGCTATTTTTTTTTTTGCGGGAAGAGAAATGAGTAGTCTCGGAGCTACTTGGCATTCAGGGAGTACAAGGACTATTGTTTGTATGTGGGTTTGAGCAATTGCAGAAAGGGAAATGGATGGCTGCCAAACCACTCAGGAAACACCTAAACCTGTAGGTCATTCTGCTTTGCCTTCTGAAAATCATTGACTGCCTTATTTCTAATACTGGATGGATATTTTTATGTTTCAACTGTATAAATTTGCCACTTTTCAGGTAAAAACGTTTGTGACTAAATTGGACTGAGGTTTTGACATGCCATAGTTCTGAAGGCTCTTCAGTAGAACCTGGCACCATTTCTACATGCCAGCGTAGAAGGTTAATGAACAAAAAAACCCAAATTTGCTACTCTCACTGTTCTTTTTTTCTTGAAAGACGTTGCTGAGGCAGAGAAGTGGTGGATGTATATTCAAGCAAATAGCAGGCCAACAGAAAGATTCACATGCCTATGGGTTAACATAGAGTGGTTCCAACTCCTGTGGTAGATTAGGAGCTCTGCACATCTTGTTTCACCATCTTTGTTTGTGATGCAGTCAGCTCCAGAGCTGTATGGGCACCTGTGACCAGCCATTGTCCAGCCATCTCCATTTAATGCCCTTCTGCAGTAAAGCCAGCACTTTAAGACTTCATCTTACATCTTTTATTTCCTTTTCAATGCAGAGTAATTTGCTCACTACTGTTGGGAAGCTATCAGCCAGCGCTTCCACAGGACTGCTCTTCACCTCTAAAGTTGATTACAGCTGTAGGGAAAAAAATGACGAAACAAGATTCCTCATATAGTTACAATGGGAATGGAGGGATGAAATTAAGGAGATAGTAGATCATAAAGCTTCTAAATATTTCAAAGTGTTTTCAATATAAAAATGTAGTTAAAAAAATGATTAATAAGTGATTAATAACTCCTGAAATTGGTTTCAGGCTGCTTAAGTGAGCTGACAGCAAAGACATTTCTCTTTTCTTTTTCCTGTAAGAACAAAATGGAACTAATGTTCTTCATATGTTTTCCTTTAAAAATCCTTTGGTATAACCAAAATATAAAGAAGGTCACCAAATTGTGAAGTAGTAGTACCATACTAGATTTTAATAGCATCTGCTTCTGTGAGAAATGCATGTTACTGTGTTTATTTTCTAAGCATGTTTTTGATTGCATGAAGTGCTAAGAGTTAACTTTACACCTCCCATTATAAATGTAATAATAAAAGAAAAGACAAGTTCAAGCTCTGATGGTAAATAATTGCTGTGGAACAGCCCCTTGCTTTCCCTGAGTCTTTGTTTGTTTCTTTTTGCCACTAGGGAATTATTTTAATACATCAAAAGTGTATTCAAGTTATGTTCCAGCAATAAATGAGATCTACTTATTTCTTTCCAGGACAATTAATTTCAAGCCAGCCTATGTTAAAGTACTGAGCAGTGTGTTTTATAATTGCTGAAAAGCTGTACATGCAGTATGAGAAGAGAAATATTCAGTTTCTTTTCAAGTTTTGAGTAATCCCAGTAGACTTGCATGCTGCTATGAATAATTCTGTAAAGTCTACATGAGTTCACATATTTCCCTCCCCTCTCCTGTAGATTACTGCAGTTATTTGACGCAAAAAGTCAAAACACCTTAATATTAAGGAACACACTTTCTGTTGACTTACTAGTAATGGATAGCCTAAAGGCATCAACCTAGACCAGGAATACATTGATGCTTTTTCACTAATATATTTTCTCTTGAAGTTACTGGATGCCACCAATCTGTGAAGTTAACAACATGTTATCTTCATAACAACTTATGCAAATGCTAAACTTTGCTGTCAGTAGTTTAATGTAACTAAATACATTTGTAGACCATTTCTTAAAAATTGAATGGCCTTATTTGTGGTACCTCAACATGAAGTGTCTTAAGGCCTATGTTAAATGCTCTTTTTGATTTTTTGATGGTGGTTGTTTGGGGGTGGGGTTTTTTTTGTCTTCGGTAATTTTTCATATATAGCTAAAAAAATAGTGTCTAGGAGATAGGAGTGGGGACGTAACGAAGCATGGCGGTTTGGTGCGAGGTGTCCCTGCCTGTGGCGGGGGGGTTGGAACTAGATGATCTTGGAGTCCTTTCCAGCCCTAACTATTCTATGATTCTATGCTTGGAAAGTGCTTCTTCCATGGAAAACCTGATTATTCCATGGAATTGCACTGGCCAGATACTGTTGCTTCTGGTCGCCATACACAGTGTCATTTCCTTTGGTAATTTCTGTGTTCTGCTCTGGAATGGAACTGGAAACACAGATGGTGACACTAGAAGGTCTTACAGACTTGTAGGTACTTGGAAAGAAGTTGTAAATGGGTTTCCCCAGGAAAACAGAGAGGAATTTAAGCCTTCCCCAAAGTACTGTTTCATCTCTAATTAGCAGAGGGAAGATTATCCAAATACAGAAATGAGCAAGCTAATAGAGATAATCTAGCAACCAGGGACTCTACTGGGATCAATTAGTGTGATCTAGGTATTAAAGGGAAAGCAGAATGTTTCGTCTCTTTTTAACCCTCCTGTGATTTGCCACATTTGTCTCTTAAATACAGACTCTTGAAAGTAAGAAAAGAAAGGTGGTGGTCCTTTCTTTTAACACTTCCAGAACAATAAAACTCATCAAAATGATCCTCAGTTATGCTGACAGCCTGCTTGTTTCTTTTACAGTCCAGACAAAGTGACAGATACATCTGGGTATCATTGGGAAGGATTGTTGACTGGTGGTCCAGCTTTTTTGCTATTTCACTGCAGAATTACTCTCCTGTTGAAACTTAAGCTCTGATTCACAGTCTCATACACTGTTATATTCTTATGGAATTTCTGTACTATGTATTCCTGTTGTGGGATGTCCTTAGAACTGAAAATAGGCGGTTAAGATATATTTTTTCACTGGTGGCGTATATCATAAGACTGAATTGCAATGTATATGTGACTATATTGTACTGGTGGTCACAGGGAACATTCAGCGTTTTGAGCATTGTACCATAAACACTGGGAAATCATGTTAAGATTGTCAACAATAATATATTAATATTTTAAATGTTCTGTATTCATTGTCCCACCTAATTTTACTGATGCATGTGGCCTTCCTCAGGTGTGCGCTTCGGAGGCAAGTGAGGGAGCTGGCATGTATGCTTACAAATTTAGCTCAGTAGAATGCATCAGTAGTAATGATCATTCTACATGTACTGAGAATGGATTAGGTTGCTTATTAATGTGCAAGTAGAGTGCTTGATAAGTGAGAAAAGATGAAACTTCAAGCACCTAGTACTAGGCTTAAAATCATTCCAGCTCCATGAGAATGCCATCTTTTCTACTCCACATAATGTCAGTTTAGTCCTTGTCAGAAGTGACAGGATGCTAACAGTTCATTCAGGCAAGCAGTTGTTGCTTTTCGGAATATTTAATCTGTGTTACCCTGTTCGAACATGAGATTTTCTAGCTTAGTAAGAGATGACTACCAAAGCTAACTAGGAAGGGGAGTCTCTAGCATGTCTGGCAAAGCACTGTTTGTGTGTTCTTCATTGCCTCCAAACTACAGAGAAAAATCAGTTTTTGAAACTGGGTTATTGGGCACTGCAAGGAGTAAAAGGCAGTGAAGATGGCCTTCACTATTATCTTTTATTTTTAGAAAATAATTCCAGACATCAGAGAGAGACCAGAGACTTTATATAAACTAGTAATGAAGAATAGTTCTTTTCTTGTTCTCTGGGCCCCAGGCATTCCACATTTCTGAAGCTGGAACATGATATGTACAACAAGAATGTATGGAATCTTTAAAAAAATTTTTAATACCCAGATAACTGGTGAACTTATTTTCTTTTCAGAAAAAAGTTATTATATTTCTGATAAAATTGGTTCAGAACTATCAAATAAATCCAAACATAGTTCTCATCCTCCTTCCCCACTCACTCAACCCTCTGTGAAGTACCAAATTTGTCTGACTTCTTGGGCAGATGGATATTTAGGTGTGATAGCAAAGCTATTTAAAATGCACAACATCTCATTCCTTGTTTTATTTCATATTGCAATCAATTTTCCATTATAAATTCTTATGGACTTGGATTCCCCCCCCCATTTTCCTTATGCTTTTGACTTACTTAGAGAAAAATCTTTTTTCTTTGTTTCACTCTGATTCTTTTTTAATTCTTTCCCAAAGACAGATGGTGGCAACACTGTTCTGGCTAAATAAAAAAGAAAGCAGCTGAGAAGGTGCCCAGTGAGGCCAGATCAGCAGTGCGTGTCTGTTTCCAGTGCTGCAAAATCTCTCCTGGTTTTCGAGAGGAGTTGGTACATGCAGTGAGCACACAGTCACCTCCCCACTAACTGTAACAGTAACAATAAAAAAGAAATTGCAAATAAACCAAATTTATGGCATAGCATAGATTCAGTACCTTTCCATCCTGACTTGCATATTTAAATCCAGACTTGACTTAAGAAAAATTTATGGCAGTCTAATAACTATAAAATACTAAGAGGAAATAAAATCAGTGCTGGCCCAAATGTTAGAATGCAAACCACACACATGCTATAATATATGGTATAATACTGCTTACTCAGTAGATTCAGCTCTAGGAATCAGACAGAATTGAGAACAACTACAAAAAAAATATGCAGAAAATTAAAAAATCTGCTTAATAGATGCCTGCAAATTGTTGTTTTTATAAGATCAAGGTATTTTTTTATTCCCTTCATGTAAAAAGAATTCTCACTATTGATATATATCTGGCTTGAACAGACAAAAGGTGGTGGTTTGGTTCGTTTTCCTCCTCTTTGCAGTGTTCTTACTCATGAATCTGTAGGCTGATAAATGTTTACATGGGAATTACAGTATTTTAGAATCAAGCAACAGGCGCTGGAAAAAAAACAAGACATCTGTATGATGTATTTTAAGTCTGGCTTTATTTACCACAGAATGCTTTATAATCATTTTAATGAATTATTGAACCATACTAGAATGCAAAGCATACATTTAGCACAGAGTAGGCTTCTCTTGCAAGCCTACACCTGTAACCTGTCATACACAGTTGCAAAGGTTAGACTTTAGAAGGAGGTTCCCCCTTTTTTACAAGAGGGTTTTATCTTCATCAGGAGCCAGAAAGCCTAACAATGAGAGCAGAGACTGAGGACTGACTCTTCGTTAGGGACTGTAGTGATAGGACAAGGGGTATCAGGTTCAAACTTAAACAGGGGAAGTTTAGATTGGATATGAGGAAGAAATTCTTTACTGTAAGGGTGGTGAGGCGCT
>JAOEHY010014153.1:0-10053 GCA_025447955.1 Psilopsiagon aurifrons | reverse complement strand
CCCAGAGAAGCTGTGGCTGCCCCATCCCTGGCAGTGCTCAAGGCCAGGTTGGACACAGGGGCTTGGAGCACCCTGCTACAGTGGAAGGGGTCCCTCCCCATGGCAGGGGTTGGAGCTGGAGGAGCTTTATGGTCCCTTCCAACCCTGACTATTCTATGAAATTACTTGTCCCCAAAAGTTTGAGTTTATGCATCCCATGGAAAAATAACACCTGTTCACGTAATCCGACCTTCTCTCAGAATGCAGGGAAATGGGATTGCCTGGGCAATCAGGAAAGTCTGGGAATTTATTCACAAAATTTGGACAAAATGTTCTGGCACTGGGAAATGTACTGACAAAGGTATCAATTTGAAGCTGTGTAAAGAATTCACACACACACATCTGTGCAGAGCCTCGCCCCGTGGCACATGTTTTGAAGTTTCAGATTGCTGAGATTTGTTTTAGTTTTCATTAAAAAAAAAAAAAAAGCAAAGTAATCCCCAAAACTCACGTGAAACATTTCAAATTTTCTGAAATCTCAAGTTTTGTCTGTTCTGATCTCAACATTTGGTTTCTCAAGTGCTAGCTCAGCCATGAGAAAAAGAATTCTATATTGACTATTTGGAACACAACAGAATGTTTGCTATGCCACAGGGGGTCATTTGCTGCAGTGTCACCTTCCTACTCATAGGCTGTCCCACAGACCTGGATGATGCTTTTCAGTGCTCGTATCTGTGCTGAAAGCTTTGCCAGATGTGGCACCCACTCACATCATGCCAGATGTGAG
This sequence comes from Psilopsiagon aurifrons, assembly GCA_025447955.1. Taxonomy (NCBI): domain Eukaryota; kingdom Metazoa; phylum Chordata; class Aves; order Psittaciformes; family Psittacidae; genus Psilopsiagon; species Psilopsiagon aurifrons. The sequence goes on along the minus strand of JAOEHY010014153.1, from coordinate 9,287 downwards.
TCTCTCCACTCACCATACACTGTTCCCACACATGGGTTTGTTTTAACCAGGGTGTGAGCACAGGGCAGGAGCTGTGCATGCTCCTAACCAAAGGGATAAGATCCTCTAGGGATGTCCTCCTCCTGCTGCTTTACATATGATTAGTAGCAATGGCATATATTGAGATATATGTATATAGAGTCATAGAATCATAGAATAGCTAGAGCTGGAAAGGACCTTAAGATCACCCAGTTCCAACACCCCTGCCATGGAAAGGGATAGCTCCCACTAAACCATGCCACCCAAGGCTCTGTCCAACCTGGCCTTGAACACTGCCAGAAATGGAGCATTCACAACTTCCATGGTGTAATAATAGCGGATATCCCGATGTGTGCACCATGGAGACACCACTTGCTGCCCCCACCAGGTCTGAGCTACAGATGAAGTCACCATCAGCCATGAGACTCATCTACTTGGAGCCTGAACAGCTCTTGCTCCAAGACCAGGAACAGTGGGAAGACAAGACGGAAACCTGACCAAAAAGGCCAAGAGCAAGTAGAGTGTGCTGCAGTTGGGGAGCACACTCTGTCTCACTCATAGGTTTACTGCTCTTTGGAATATTACTGGGGCTTGATTCAATCCTCATTATATTCGATGCCCTTACAGGTAGGTCCTCACTACACAAGGGAGGGCTGTGCTGGAGTCCCCATCTGCTGGGACAAATGCAAATACCAGGGGATCACACACCAACAAGGGCAGGACATGGCTGGTAGAGCATGCCCCAAAGAGCAGGCATTTTGGGGGGTCACAGGGTGTGTCACCTCTTCACACGACCAGCCCCAAGGAAGTCAATGGATGGCTGCAAGGACACCATGGTTCACCCCCCTTCCTGATGTAGGTAGCAGATGGGACGCTGCTCCCCTCTGAGACAGTGTCCATGCTCCCTGCAAAAAGTGTCACCGACAGTCCAGGTGACCAGGACTCCTTCCTGGGATAGGCAGGAGAAGCAGGAAGGAGAGTGTTCAATGCCTGATTAAAAACTGGTCTCATTTACGCCATCCTTGTTTTTCAGGTCTCCATCCAGACAGAACGCCACTGCTTTTGCTTACCCCATCTCAGACCCACTGACCAGACCACAATGGTCCAGTACTGAAGGACTAACACAGATATTAACACAGTGTGTTTCTGGCATGCATGACCTCAAGCAGAGCAGAGGTTGACAGCTTCATTGCTTGGTTTCCACCAAGCATCCAGTTCTGCTTAAGCCAGCTTTTACATTAAACACACATGAGGTGATAACTGCAGTGGCAGCTAATCCCCTGGTGTGCTGTTCACCTCTCTTACTGCATCCCTGCTGGTGCTGCTTCCCTCCCAAAGCTCTTCTGAGCTCTCCCTTATCAGTCAGCAGTAAAATGTTTCATCCGCTCTTTTCTTTCCTGCCTGCTTTTGAGGACATACCTTCCTGTTCTATCCCATGCAGCCCATCACCCTTCTGATCACCCCACTCAGTGCCCTAAAGCCTCTTCATTAGCTTCTCCACATCCTCTTTGCATCATGCCTGTGCTGGCAAGAGCAACCTTTTGATTCATCTTCTGCACCCCATCCACCACAGCAAGTTCCCAATCAAACCTCCAATTCAAACAGCACATCTGTGGGTCCAATGGCTCCATCCATACTATGAAAGTAGCCTACTCCACAACCCCATAATCACATGGCAGGACCCAAAATCTCTAGGAATGACAGCTCAACTCTCTTCAGATGCACTGCTATGAACATACAGAAACTGTACAGTGAAAAAATGATCTGCATGTGCTGTTATTGCCTCTCATCTCACTCAGAGGAAGATCTCAGTCCCAAAGGGCTGGGATAGTAACAGCAACAGCATATGTCCAAAGTGGGAGGGTTACATGGTCCCCCCATGTCACAGAATCACAGAATCCCAGACTGGTTTGGGTTGGAAAGGGCCTTAAGCTCGTCCAGTCCCAACCCCCTGCCATGGGTAGGGATGCCTCATGCTAGACCGTATCACCCAAGGTTCTATCCAACCTGGCCTTGAACACTGCCAAGGATGGGGCATTCACCACGTCTTTGGGCAGCCTGTGCCAGTGCCTCACCACCCTCACGGTGTCCCTAGAGGCCAGCTGGCAGGCCCTACATCTGAAGTCCCTGCCAAGCCAAGTCCTGCTTCAGAGAGCAAATCCCTTCCTCAGCTGCTCTGCTGCACCAGCCTGGGCTGCTCCAGAGAGATGACAGCAGCAGCTCAGCACCGCTCCAAGCCTGAGCAGCGCTGTCCACAGGCTTAGCAGCAAACCCTGGCTGCCTTGTTTCCATCCCAGTCCAAATTCTCACAGCGTGGGTGGGTGGGAAGCTCCCTGAATTGCTTCCCCACTTGCTGAAATGGGCTGAAATTCAGAGCTGATCACATTCTCCCCTGTGCTTGTCAGAGCCCAAACGGGAAGCCCAGTAACCGACACATAAAGCTACTACTGATAGCAGCACACTTGTTCCAGACAAAAGATCAGGAGACGTATGTCATAAAAAGGCAGAGATGTCTTCCAGATGTTTTTGTGCGTTGGGTCTGCACAGATGTTTTCGATGTCTGCCCATAAATGTAAGAAATGTAAAACATTTGTGTCCCACAGATGTAGAGATTAAATTATGCAAGAGATGTGATAAATCTCTGGGTAATGCGAGAAGACCATGAACTATTCACATTCATTGTTTTTAGTAAAATCAGCCCCATTTTCCAGCGTGCAGCTGTGAAGGAGAATTTTATTGTTATTAAATGTGACTAAAACATTAGGCAGGATGTTGAAAAGCAGTGTACATGGAGCTCCATGAAACCAGAGACTGCAAACAGCCCTGCGAGACCTTCAGCCACGAGGTGAAGGCTGGTGCACCTCGGAGGGGTGAGGTGGGACATGGGTGGCGGTGGCAGAGCAGCCACGCTGAGCCACTGCCTGTGAGGGCAGCACAGGCAGCTGCCTGCTGGTGTTCTATGTACAGGCAGAGCACCCACGACCACCCATGCTCACTCTAAGCCAGGCGTAGGATCAAGCAGGCATCTTGGGTCAGGACTGTGCATAGCTTTGTGTGCGTGTGTGTGCTGTCCTCCACGTGTGCCTGCACTTGGGAGAGAGCTCGGGCAGGCAGCAGGGTGGAACAAGGCATGTGAATGTGTTTGCAGGCAGGTTTTGGAGGGCAAGCAGCGCATCCCGCTGAGGAAGAGATTGGAGTACAGAGCACAGTGCTGCCAGGGCAGAAAGGCTCGAGCTGTTGGTTCTGTCCTGTGATGTGACATGCCACTTTGTACTGAACACCCAAACCTGCTGCTTCCTGAAGGGAGTTGAGGTGCTGGGTGAGCTCAGTCCCTGAGTGGACCCTCCACATGCCTCAGTGCCAGCAACAAGTGACATGTCCCCAGCAGCGAGGCCTCGTGCGCTGCAGGCTGTTGTGCTCACGCATCCCAGCTAACTCCCTGTCACATCAGAGAGAAGCATGAGTTTCATGTCTGTCTCTCAGGCACGTTGAGGAGAAACTGTGCCCAGATTTCACAGCTTCCACAATATGCCTTTAGCCCTAGGGAATTCATTGTTATGTTCCATGCATGGCAGCCACCAAGGGAATGAGGTCCCTATTTTGGGGCTCGCTGGTTCTCAGCTTGCCCTGCACTGATCCTGCTGCCTGTGTCTGGTGCTGCTCACACCTCCCTATGTCTTAGGTGCCAGCAGGTAAGCAGCCAGTCCTTACCTATCCTGCTGCCTTATCCTGCCCTATGCTCCCTCACACACAATGTGTAGCAGTGCGCTGTCACACCAAAGGACACCAGCAGCTGCTCAGTTAAATAAGGGTGCTTGCACCACTCATCTGCTCTGTATGGGAAGTACCCATTGCCCCAAAGACATTGCCAGTACCAGGAATGAGTAAGAAGTGAGTAAAGCAGATCTGCAGGACAGAAAGACAATAAACAATCGACAATAGACAGACAATTCCCTCCAGCTCTAGCATGTCTTGTATTTGTATCTCATGAATTGCAAGTTGGCTAAACTTAACTGTTAGCTATATTGCTGATTTGATCTGTGCTTCTCACTTACCAATGTGATGGCAATTTAGACCAGCTCTTCCAGATGTGCAGTGCTTCCCCGGCAATGTTCAAGGCCAGCTTGGAAGGGGCTTGGAGCAACCTGCTCTAGTGGAAGGTGTCCTTGCCCATGGCAGGGGGTTGGAACTGGATGAGCTTTAAGGTCCCTTCAACCCAAACCATCCCATGACTCTATGGACTGAGCACTGCCTCGCTCAGCTACCTGAATAAGCTCTGCACCACTTTTAATGTCGTCAGTGTGGAGAAGAAAAAAACAGTCATTCCCAAACCCTCACTCCATCCCTGGGGCTGCCAGAGAATGTCAGAGGCTCTGCCTGTCCTGTCGCTAGGAGGACCTCAGTATTTCCCCAAGCCAGTGTTCTACATTCTTGCTTCCATCAAGGAGACATGGCATTTTCTTGGGAATCCTCCCTGCTAAGAATATCCTCTATTTACATATCCACCACTCTGGGGGTGGATGGGAAGCGGGGCAGTGAACTGAATGTACTTGGAAGATGTCTGTGTTTGTTGCTATAGAGCTGTGTCTCCATTTGCAGCAGTCACGTGTGATTACAGCATCATGACAGCCTCGGGGGGGTGGTTCTGCCCTGACACCCGCCACCCAACCCTGCCCCTGCAGAGCCTCCCACTGCCTGTTGTGCTGTCAGGGGTGCACATGTTCGTGTGTGTGCATCTGAGGGTCTCTGTGATGTCCCTGATCCCCCATTACCACCATCACACACGCATGTGTCCAAGCAACACCAGAACTGGTGCCATCGGTACAGCACTCTCTTTTGGCAAAGCACCAGGAGATGGCATTTGCCACAGCAAAAGGCAGCAGCTCCCTCCTGGGGAGCGGGTGTTATCTTGGGTACCTTCTCCTCCCTGATTGACTTGGCAGGGTTAGGGTTGATCTCAATGAACTTAAGTGTCTTTTCCAGACAAAACGATTCAAGATTCTCTGTGCCCTCTCTGCAAAGCTGGGGCTCTGAGCTGGTTGGTTGCAGTGTGAGCAACCTGATGGCCAGGAGGTGGTAGGTCAAGGTGCTCTTCTGCAGTGATTCATCTCACCTGAAGGCTATGGCAGGCGAAATAGATCAGTCTGGGGACTAATTACTCATTCTACATCAAACTGGGAAGAAGCTCCTGAGAGCAGATCCTAGCTTCTGCTTAAGAGCTACCCAGCAGATTCCTGGTTCTGTGTTTTGGCCTCATACAGCTGTTGCTAGGGTGAGAGGATGCCTCCTGTACACCTAATGGAGAACAGGCTGGTAATTAAAGCCCTGAGAGATCCTGTTTGCCCAGAACAAAAGGTCAGGCAAAACCTTGGCAAGATGAGGTTTTCCAGCTCCTCTGCAGAGGGTATGTCCACACCCAGTCAAATGAATCATGCTCAATTCTCTTTGATGGGGATGGCTATCTTTGGGATGGTTAAAGACCAAAGCTGAAGGAGAAGAAAAGAATGCATTCCCCTCAGGCCAAGGACAGTTTTGAATAGGAGAGAACATACAATGCCTATACTTTGTCAGCCCCATTATCACCCTGTGCCAGTGTGTCCTCTCCACAGGTGGCCAGTTGCGAATGCTGAAGGGCTATGTAAGACAGCAAGGATCTCTGCTGTGATACTTCTCTGTGCAGTTCTCAGCCTTGGAGTCTGGAGAGCGAGAAGTTATCACAGAATCATAGAATCCTGGCCTGGTTTGTGTTGAAGGGACCTTAAAGCTTATCCAGTTCCAACCCCCTGACACAGACAGGAACACCTTCCACTGGAGCAGCTTGCTCCAAGCCCCTGTGTCCAACCTGGTCTTGAACACTGCCAGGGATGGGGCAGCCACAGCTTCTCTGAGCACCCTGTGCCAGTGCCTCAGCACCCTCACAGGGAAGAACTTCTGCCTTAGATCTAACCTGAACTTCCCCTGTTTCAGTTTGAGCCCATCACCCCTTGTCCTACCACTGCAGACCCTGATGAAGAAAGAATCCCTCTCCAGCATCCTTGTAACCCCCTTCAGACACTGGAAGCTGCTCTGAGGTCTCCAAGCAGCTTTTCTTCTCCAGGTTCAACAGCCCCAATGTTCTCAGCCTTAGCCTCACTAATCCTCAGTGTCTTATCATGTGTAATAGTCTCAACAATTTTTCTTCCTGAATGTGATTGCTTTTTGAAGTCTGTTGTACTTTTGGCCTTACACTGTCCCATGGTAATGAGTTTCGTGATGAATTATGAGTTGTGGAAAAAAGTACTTCCTTTTGTTTGTTTTACATCGGCTACCTGACAGCTTCATGGGGTGTCTCCTAGTTCCTGAGCAGAAAGAAGCACTGACTGATGGTCCCATAACCACCCTCACCAGGCTGCTCCTGTCTGCTGTTCACAGCCCCTATCACCCCACTCAGTTGTCTCCCTTGTCTATTTAATGGTTCCTAAGGACACTGTTAGGAGCTTGTGGTCATAGTGTTTGCCCTTTCCTGGTCTTCTGATCTCTCCTGAGAAGGAGAGATGGAGGAGGCAGGAATGAACATGCCAGCTTGCTCAGGGCATGAGGATGACATGGACTTACTATGTCAGAGCTGCATTTTCTGTTTTGCTCCCAGTGCCCTGATCATTCCCCAAATCTGTTCCCTTTTCTTGCCCCATACTGAGATGATGTTTTCCATGACCTAGCCCAAGAAGCTCAGATTTCCAGGTGTTACTTGCTACTTCGGAGCCCAATGCTCAGTTAGCAGGGAGTCCAACCACTGCACATTTTTCATTCTGTTCCAGTTTGGGCTCAGATGTGACTGAAGATGTTCCAGTTGCAGTCCAGGCTAACAACAGTTCATTACCTATTTTGCCACAAGAGGTGCCCACAACATAGGGCTTCAGACAAGGATGGGCATGAGACACTTGTTCCCCCCTCTTTGGACACTCTCCCATCCCAGCCTAGCTCTTCTTGTGTCCCTGGTCTGCACATTGCTGTGCTGTGCTTTGCCATGCCTGGTGCCAGCTAGGTCTGACAGTGACCCCGGGGAAAGGAGCTAAGGGTATAATGGACAGGCTCTGAGATGAAACAGAGGATGATGGTGGGGAATGGGAGTGATGGGCACCCACAGGATTTGCTGGCAGCAGCATTCAAGAGTTCCACTGCAGCAGAAGGGGTATCACACAGTGCCTGCCTGTCCCATGCTGGCCAAGTAGCAGAAGAGGTGCCCCATCCAGGTGCAGAAAGCTCCTATGCTATGTGGAGCCCATGGTGGGGTCAATGGTGGCATTAAGGTGAGGAGATGTGCAGGGCAGGGGAAGGGTTAGGGTTAAGGTTCATGCTCCCTGGGGATGCAAGTGCCTGTGCTGAATGGGACCTCACTGTGGAATGCTGGGTTTCAGGCCAATCACCTTCCCAAATGCTGTATTCGGTTCAGCTGAGGTTAGAGCTCAGGAGTACTTCCCAGTTTGACACTTCTGCCTGAGAAATAGTCATTGATTCTTGGTGTTTCCTTGGTTATGGGATGGGGGTTTGTATAAAGGATGGGCACAGTGTAGGGTGCTTCCTTCTCCTTCCCACTGAGCAGCAGCTGAGCTATTCACCTTTTGCACTGCAACATTAACTTTCTTCTGACTTCTCCACAGTTCAGAGTTCAGAGCCGCTTTCTGAGGAGCTTCCCACTATTTATGCTTAGAGAAATGTTTTATTATTGGCTTTTATGCTTTTAGCAAGTTTTTCCTAAAAATATTTTCGGCCTGTCCTTATTCTGGGTATTACATCTCACAGACATACTTTGCACTCCATTTGAGCTTCCTTCTTTGGAAATTATTTCATTTTTGATGAATCTCTCTTCTAAACTCTTTCACTTCTGAAGCATGGCAGGTTCTTTGTGTTACGTGGGTTTTTTTCTGGGTATTTTAGCACATTCTAGATTGGTTGTATATATTTATTTCAAGCCTCTAATACTTTGCCTTTAAACAGCTTTTATGCCTTCTGTAAATATTTTACCCATTTAGTTTTTCTTTTGAATTCCTTTTTAACTACTTTTGTATTTTTATCTCGTTTCCATTCTTAAAATTAAACTTTGGGGGAGATCTCTTCATTTCTTTTCCTTTCCTTTCCTCTTTCAGTCCTTGAAGGTCTCTGGGAGAAATTCTCTTTGGTCGTGGGCCCAGCAAGGTCCAACAGTTGGTGACTGCAAAAGTCATGGAGAAACTCTATGGCCTCATAGATCCACCACCACCAGAGATGGAGCTTGAAAATGCCTGCAAAACTTCTCTGGCATGACCTTGGAGAACATATGGGAGAGGAAAGGAAACATCTCCCTTGGAAACTCTCCAGCTTGTGTGTGAAGTAAGGAGTGAACTGCTCCAGCTTTTTGCACACCTGTACCTATGGACTCGTGCATCAGGCTAAGTAAATGGTAAAATGACTAAACTCATCACCAGCATCCAGGGAAATGCTGCACACAGTTACTGGGAGAGTCTTCCTTTACCCCAGGACCTGGCTAATAAAGCTGTGAGGTGATGATTAGTCAGGCAGGATGCAGATAACAGACCAATACCTAAGAGTTTCAGAGTATGAAGCCTGATTTCCACAGTCTCAGGACAGCTGAGAGGTGCCCAGCACACATCCTGCTGGAGGTCCAGCCTGAGCAAAGCCCCAGCAGCACCTCCACCATCAGGAACCATGGCCACACAACCTGGGAAGAGCACATGTGTAGCCACAAGGTCCCCAGGGACTGCTGGCAGCTCGAGAGGCAGCCTCCCAGCTCATTCCCAGAGCCCGATACAGCAAACCTTAGAATAGACACCATGGAGGATCCCAGAGAGACAAAACGGGCTTGTCCACCCCTCAGTCACCTCTGCTCAATTCAGCTCTGAGAAACATCAGGATGCCGAGTCACAGAGCTGGCACCGTGGGAATAAGGAGCAGCAGCCTGGCAAGGGGTAGGACAGGCAGAGGACAGTTGTTATTTCTCACTTGCATAGCCATAGGTAAGTCTGGCCATTGCCATGTTTTCCTCCAGCTGCCCATTTGTGCACATTCCTGGAGCACATGGGGCTCATTCCAACCTGGATGAGGCTGGGTATGGCTTGAGAGACTCCTGCAGAAGCGGATGCTTTTGCTGAATAAGATACATAGTAAATCTATGGAATGTTCTCTGTCCCTAAGGACAGCTGCAGTGACGAGGTTGGTGTCTATGCATCTAAACTCTCTTCTCCAAAAAACATAGGGGCTCTTCTGTCCTGCTTGTTGGGATAGGACAAGGG
>JAOEHY010014149.1:53887-78094 GCA_025447955.1 Psilopsiagon aurifrons | reverse complement strand
TCCAGTGCCTCACCACCCTTACAGTAAAGAATTTCTTCTTCATGTCCAATCTAAACTTCCCCTGTTTAAGTTTGAACTCTTTACCCCTTGTCCTATCACCACAGTCCCTAACGAAGAGTCCCTCCCCAGCATCCCTATAAGCCCCCTTCAGATACTGGAAGCCTGCTATCTGGTCTCCACACAGCCTTCTCTTCTCCAGGCTGAACAGCCCCAACTTTCTCAACCTGGGAGGTGCTCCAGTCCCATGATCATCTGCGCGGACCTTCTGTTATATTCCCATCTTCTTTTTTCTTGTGCATATATAGTTGTCTCACTAGTTTGCAGAGTTTATGTTTTGATGTCAAGCATTTTTGCCAGGAATTATTTTGTTAGTTACAAAAATACATTTGTTCATAGCCTTCTAATGCACCCTTTCAATTCTGTAAGACTATCACAATGTCAATCTCCCTTTCCCTAAACCAGAGTTTATCAGTTGAACCTTGTTAGCCAGAAAATTTACTGTCATGCTCATTCTTTCTACTCTTCCATGTGCATTTTGTTGGTAGCTGAAGATTGAAGGGAGATGTGTGATATTTCATTTTGCAGAAGGAGAAACTAGGAAATCTAAAAGAAGCCCAGCAGTAGGAGAGGAAGCAAGTTTTCCAACCCACGATAGTTGTTCTGTGTCGAGCCTCAATGCTTTTCTTATTTTACCTGTGCCAAATAAAATCATCTAGTCTAAGATATCATTAGGCCAGAGGTAGTGATCTTAAATGACAAAGAACTATACTCCTTAGAAGAACAGTAAGGTACATACAGTAACAGAAGAAAAAAGGGAATAAGATTTGATGCAATATTCCTAATACATAAAAAAGCTTCAAGAAGGAAAAACTCAGAATGCAAATATCCACATTTTCAGTTTCTTCCTGTTTTGTTTTTGGGGAAAAAAAGAAGAGTGAGCTTCAAGCTACCCAACTGGTCAGCACCACATTTAGAAAAAATAAAATCAAGAGAATGGAAAACATCATACCTCAACTACGTAACCCAGATCTCGCACATAATCTCGTTCTGTCTCCACTAATTCCTGTAAGACATAGCTACAATGGAAAGAAAATGGTGAACATATTTCATTAAAAATATGAAACAGATTCTTAAAGAGGATTAATAGCAACTTTTTACACATTTGCAGTCACACATGTTTGATAAGCAGAAGAGTTAATGCACATTCTTTCTAAGCAAGATGCTGCTTTGACTTTGGAACTGGAGCAGACTTGGTTTATCTAAAGTCAGATGTTTTCTTACATGTGCCATTAAAATTAAACATTTAAGTACTGTTTAAAACAAAATGCTATGATGTCTGTGGCCTGGAGGCTCTTAAGTGTATGAAGTGTTATTTCTACCCACAGATTTAAATGATTTTGAAACTAGTCATGTTTTTGTTCTACTATGGTAACAGTTTACTATCACATAAAGAAATTAATGGTGAGGTGGAACAGAACAAGGGGAAAGACCATCTTTTTGAAGACAAATTGCCCTCTGAACATTTAAAGATCAGTATCTTCCTGAAGAAGACTGAGACTGACATGTGACAGAAGTCACAGGTATGATTAAAAATCACAGGAAATTGAAACTGCAACTAATGTTTGAGAAAAAAGTGTTTCTTTGCATAATGTAACTACATGCTTGACACCTAACACAAGTCTTACTGCTTTCAAGGCTAACAGCTTCTGCTGCTAGCTCAAAATGGACATTTTTTAAATGGTTAATTTCTCTCTTCAAAACATTGTGAAAAATGAAGTGAAAATGTGGTCTTACTGTCGTCTTTTTAAGGAGCTGGATTTCCTCTCTTCCATCTCATCTATGGGTGATGAAGAGGAGAGCAGGGAGTTATCTGAAGGGTTGAAGGATGGACTGCTGCTGTCACCTTGATCTACCAACAAGGAACTTGGACGGTCCTCCAGGGCCTGAGAAGGTGTTCAAGACAGATGTCAAGACTGATTTATTTCCCCTTTGCTCACAAGACACATTTATATGCAGCTGTATATGGGAACCTAAGTGAGATCAATTATTGTAATGTATCTCAGCAAAGGAGTTCTCAAGCATCTAGGAAACCAGCCAACAGCTTGGCTTTCCATGACAGATAACCTGATTTTGTAGAAGCGCATTTGAGCTATGTCAGTCTTTCCTTCACAAGAAAAGAAAGCAGTTCAGTTGGTTTGAGCAGAAAGGGCTAAAAGTCAGTCTATCCTGCTCAAGACGTACGTACTTCTGTAGTGGAAGCTACACAATGTGTGCTTATTGCAAGGGATTAAATTATATTTGTCATACTTCAATTCTGGCATATGGAAGTTACTTTCAATAGTAAGTAGGCCATTTTTAAAGGAGATTCTTTGGATCCTGCATTTTTTAACAAAACAGAAGTGGCATTCTTTGTTAGACATTTTGTTTATCACATTAACTGATTTTGACTTGGTGAAGAAAATAGCTTCTACACTGTCAGTGCTGCTTTTCAGCTTCATGACAGTTCAGATCCTAGAAAAGAGTCCTTGTCTCTTCTGCCAGATGCACTTTTTCTCCTGCATGGACTCCATGGATTTCTGTTTGTATAACTGATGGAGAAGCCATGGGAGAAATAATATGAACAAGCTTCCATGAAGCTTTTATTGGACTTGTTTAATTCAAGCCCATTATCTTGTGTTAAGCTACAATTACGTATCACATTTTCCTTGCATGTGATACAGCCTTTAATGCAAGATACAGTTACTTCACCAGGGTGGGGTTCAGCTGAAATCTTTTTTCTTGCTGTACAAAAAGTAAAAAAACAATAGTGATATGACTGGCCCAAAAACCAGGGGAAGTTGCCCCTTGGCTATAACTATGAAATGAGGACATCTCCACCAGGGACGGTATGAATGCATCATTAAGTTAAATCCACTGCTAGGCTGCCTGAAAGACATACAGACTACAAATGTTCCCTTTTACAAAAGGCTGTGTTGAATTTCTGCTAATACAGCATATATTTTCTGCTACTCTTCTCTCATTTATTACTATTTGCATCTCTACAAAACCATTTACCTATTCAATAAGTGCTTTTAAAAAGAAGGTGCACAAAACACCATCCCAGAAAGTGACTTTTGAAATGGGTATCAAGTTTTACAAGTCAACTGTATGTAGCTTTTCTTTGAATAGCAAATAGGGACTTGAAGAAACAACTTCTCTAAAGACATGCATCTGCTAGTCAGCCTCACCATTTTACTTTTGACGAGCTCTTCAATTGCACTAACTAGTTCTGCTGCACTGGGTGTCTCCGAGCTGGTTGGCCGCACCAATAATCGAGAAGATGTCTGTGTAATGACACAAAGGAAGAAGAATCCAGGGTTAGCCTGCTACTTGTTCAAGGATCAAGAGATTTTCTTCACTTCTCTGTCAGACAAAGTACCTGGCAATAACTGTCAGCATAATGTAACACCAGGATCATTCATTTCAACTTGGGTAACTGGCACTGAAAATTTTAAGTAACTCCCCAGAAGTTAAATTCTGGGATAAAAATTCCTGTTCCTACATGCAATAGAAGTCAAGGAAATATCCTTCATCTTGCTCATTATGATAATGCCTGATAAATAGCCACAAAAATTGCCTGAGCCAACCCAACGGACAACAACAGTTTGTTAACATTTTATCGCTTGCTAAACAAAACAACTGCAGAACAGTAACAGGAACCAAGACAACTCAAAATAAAGGAGAAAGACTTATTAAGCTAAGAAAAAAATACATCAGTAAGTCAGGGGCATTTACTTTTCTAAAGGAGCTTGGGTATATTGCCCAGTGGGGAAATTGAGCTCACCATTCCTTGTGCCATCCATTTTCCCCAATGGTATGTGTAGAGCACAGATGATCTCTGGCCTCACAAGCTATAAAATGCCAGCTTATATATACAACTGAAGGTAAAAGGCGTTCACAGTAAAGGATTCTGGGAGAGGGTCATTAAATTCAGACTCAGTAATTTGCAAACAGAGTTTGCATATTACATCTATCACTGAATAACTGGAAAGTGGAAACAGGGCGTAATATGAACCTGACTTCATATTACAAACAGCACGGTGAACACCATGTAGCACAGGGTCCTGCAAATGTTTCCAACAAACTGACACAGAAATGTCACATACACCACTTAACACAAGAGGTTCCGCTCAAATCAAGCATGGGTGTAACAAGGCTCCCTGTAAGTCAATACAACAACAACAAAAAAAAAGAATATGCAGATTTTAGATAGTTTGTCTCGTATTCGCCTTATTTGGAAAGGAAAACAGGGGTTGGGTAAGCAAAGGAAATACAGACAACTTTAAATGGAAAGATATGGGAACTGAGCCAAAGCAGAGACAGAACACAAGTCAACATAATGCTGCATTAGAGTTTACAAAAAGAGAAAACAAAAAAGCAAAATTAATTAGTTTCATATAGCATAACTGATCTTGAGACTTTAATATTGCTTATCCAAAAATTAATGCAAACATCTTGCAAACTGCCATCAAATGCAAATCCATGAAGTGTGCAACGATTCTACTGAAGGCAAGAATGAGCTCTTAGGGGAGAAAATGGTTATGTTATTTGGTGATATCAGACAACTCAGCGTGACCTAGCACATGATACTGCATGCACACCAAAATCTGAGCAATCTCATAGTGAGCCTATCTTTTAGGCAACTGCATGCTCCTGACATCTGACTGTTGACCAGCTTTTTCAAAGCTGTGCTTGTATGCCGGCTTTCACTTCGGATATGGAGCTCAGCTTAGCCTCACAAAACACTGGCAGTGTTAGAATCACACTCTGGACAAGCTCCCTTCTCTCTGTTACTGCTCTAAGAGAGAATATGGGGTGTGACTGCTGGTAAAACTTCAGGACTGGTTGCGTTTCAGTTCATGTGGTTATATCAGATACTATCTGAAAAACAAGGAGCTGCATAGATGAAGTGCGCTTGCTGAGCTTCCTAATGAAGCTCTGGGAACAGAATACACCCACAAAATAAGGAACGGTGGAGAGAGCAACTGAGCACTCAGGTATAAGATGCTGCTGGAATCCATAGAAGACTGGGCAGGCAAGGAGAAACCCAGCAAGCAGAGAGTTTCCAGCATGGAGTGTAGACCAGGAATGCTGAGAGGGAAAATGTTTGCAATGAAGCACAGATGGAAGCCAAACCTCTGAGGTCACGGAAAGGAGAAGACATTCCTTGGGATCCAGGGGAGCTGAGCAACCCAAGAAACCACAGAGCGTAGCAGGAATGTGAAGGATGACTCCACCCAGAAGGCAGACAACCGGGAATTTGTTTGGAAGCTTTTTATTAATCAGTAGCTCCATCAAAAGAGCCAACTGACTTCTGCTGGGTAAAACTTTGCTCTGGCTTCTCACTTCTGTGTTACAATAGGGCATTTGCTTTAGGTACTGGAAATTGGTGGTACGTTTTGGTGTGTGGACTTCAGGGAGGCATTCAAAACCGCCTAGGATGCTACAAGAGGGGACTTCTTTGCCTCCCACCATGCAGTAGGACAGGTATTACATAAAAAGAGTGTACGACAGAAGCAGCATAATTTGTATGTTTTGAGAAATTATGGTGTTATATTAACCTTACCAAATTTTATCTTCTCAGAAGTCTTGTCTAAGATGCAGTTTAAGCTACTTTAAAAACTGTTTTTTACTGCGGGGAGTGCAGGTTAACCTTTTAAGAAGTGAAAGTCAAATTACTGGGGACTGAAAGCTACTCAAAGCCCCTTACGTTGCTAGGGGACTAACCTTGCACCAGAAATACGAAAGTGTGCAGACACTAACTTACAAGTGTATTCCTTCATGTAACTGTTATGCTGTGTAAAGAGACCTACATAGGCAAAATCCATTTTTATCTGAAGAACTTTATATAAGACTTGCATATCATTTTTTCTTTAATAATGCAAAAATGGCAGCTTATCAGCAGGAACTGTAACATATTTTGACCAACATGATTTTTATTCTATTTCTAAGCCTCAGATTGAGATTATTATTTTCTAGTGATTAAAATATTCTCTCAGGTCTAAAGGCTGGCTTATTTTTGCTTCTTTTGTTTCAAGAATATTTCCCAACATATTAACTCCCCAACTCCTATATTACACTTTTTCAATTCAGAAAACATGTGGGAATTAAATACACATAGAGTAAGGGAACTAGCCATTTTGACCCTACAAATGAAATTCCCTAAAAGGAATGAGTGGGATCCCCACTGAAAGGCAGTGTTTTTAAAAGAAACAAAGGAACAGAAATAAATAAATCAGCCAAAGTTATCAGCAACATCTGCATAACTGAGAACAGTGAGTAACCAGCCACAAAATTCACTAACAATATTCAGTGTTATAGACAACAAAGGTTAAAAATTTTAAGCAGCAAAATGGGAAGTGATGTGTGCATTCGCTGCACAAGTCCAGACTGTTTCCGTTCTAAAAACCTCTATTTCCAGGCTTGATATTTGCCCCCTAAACATCTGATCCAGGTTGAAAATTGAAATAAACTATCTCTGTATATGAATATCATATCATTTAAAAAAAATAGATTACATGCAAACAAGATTTCCTTCATGCAGTTGCTACCTGCATCCAGAATTGCATTACTGATGCAAAATTTCTATCCTCAATTTTAACATGCTATTGTTTGCAAAAACCAGGTGGATTATGTGCTAGTTTTGGCTGGGGTAGAGTTAAATTTCTTCATAATAGCTAGCATGGGCCTATGGTTTGGATTTGTCCTGGAAACAGTATTGATAACACACGGATATTTCTGTTATTGCTAAGCAGTGCTTACACGGAGTGGAAGGCTTTTCTGCTCCTCACCGTACCAGCAAACAGCCTGGGGGCGCACATGAAGTTGGGAGGGGACACAGCCAGGACAGCTGACTCCAACTGACCAAAGGGGTATTTCATACCATATGATGTGATGTTCAGCATATAAAGCTGAGGGAAGAAGAAAGGGGGACACTTGCTGTGATGGCATTTGTCTTCCCAAGTAACCATTACACATGCTTGCGTCCCGCTTTCCTGGGGATGGCTGAACACCTGACTGACAATGAGAAGCAGTGAATGATTCCTTGTTTTGCTTTCCTTGTGTGTGTGGCTTTTGCTTTACCTATTAAACTGTCTTTATCTCAACCCACCAGCTCCCTCACTTTTAATCTGCTCTCTCCCCTATCCCTCTGGGACAGGCGAGTGAGTGAGTGGCTGTGTGGGGCTTAGTTACCAGCTAATTGGGTTGAACCACAATAATTATTAGCCTTATCTGGATATTAACTTCTTAGTATACCTGTTTCTGAGGCACCCAAAAAAAAAGAAGTTAAAAAACCCCAAGATGAAAAAAACATCTCAGAGTTGATGTGAACAGCTCCTTCTGCTAATGCGTGCACATAGGAATCATTTTCCCCTAAACTGAGGTTATCCAAAATAGTAGTGCTTGGTGAACAGCCTATGATCTAAAAAGGTTATGTACAACTGTTAACTTCTCCAGATAAAATTTATTTAACACATAGAATTTTAACCTCAATACCCAAAGGTATGATTATAAAATGACATTCTAATCATTAAATATGGCATCAGTCAATCAGACGTAACCAGGCCTGCACCCACGCAAAGCAGCCCATTTCCACATTTAAAGTGCTAGTAGAAACAATTCCATGCTTGTGCAGGAAAAATAGAGAAGCATTTAATTCACACTCTTTCCACAGGAGACCCTGTTAATGTCTGAAGAAGCCTAAGTGAGTCCTTCCATCTACCATAAAGCTGTATTACGTACATTACAGAGGCATTGGGAAAAAGAAGAAAGATTTGTGAAAACACAGGTTATCTCAACATGCAAAACCTTCCCTGCTTCTCCCTCCTACCTTGTCATCCTGTGAATCAGGCTGGAGAAGACTGTGTTGCTGAATTGCCATCGGAGGAGGAAGTGGTACAGCATCTGCTCCCTCTTCGCCTTCCTCCTCTCCACAGCTCTGCATTCCTGAAGAGGATGACTTGGAGAGAGTGCCACTGCTCAGCCCCTCATTTCGGCCTCTCTGTAAATAAGATCAAGACATTTGAGCTCTGTTACCTCCTCAGCAGCACAAAGCTTGTTATTACAAGCTTGTCTTACACAAGTCTGTTCTGTAGATTCACCCCTCTCCCAACAAATTAAGATGATCTTACACACACACCGCTACTTCTCAACATAGTGGGGGAAAAATAGATGCCAAAGGTAGTTTTCAGTGTTTCGTAAAAGTAGATGGATTAAGATATTAAGAACAAGCCACTCAGCCTAAAATTTACTACAGGAAAGTGTTTGCTTTCCAAGTTCAGTTCTGTAAAGAGACATGTTCCTCTACCTTTGATGAGACCTCTAAAGGGTATTAAGAAACCCCATTACAACATGAAATATTTTGTCAATTATTCTTTCTGCCCCCTTCCCCTTAAAGTAGTGAGAGCAGACTGCTTATATAATTTTTACAGTTGTGTTAAAAGACAGTCCTTCCAATTATTCAAGGAACTATGATTTCAATTAGCTAAAGTTAACGTAACTGATCTTGCAAGATAATTCAACTATCTTTACAAGAAGATAGCATCGGCGGATAACGTTTTTTCCTGACTGTAGGGTAGAAAAGAAAACAAGGCCTTAGGTTTTCCCTTACTCACAGAACTGCAGAATAATGGATACTTCCAAAACAATGCTACAACTGCATTACAGATGGTCTTTCCGCAGCTTACCATTCAAGGACAAAGGCCAATAATTCTTCCAGGCCTTGTATCCCAATTTGCCATGCTGTCAAGTCTGTAGGATTTTCTTTCCTTACATTTACTGTGTAACTTCACTGATTGCTATTACACTGTAACTTTCACTGATTTTTCCAGATTGCAGCAAAATACATAGGGAGCAAGAAAAAAAACTGTACTAAACAATTAACTGGGCAACTGAAATTGTTTTTCTGTAAGATAACTACCAAAACCATTAGTGAGATTCAAGCCCAGTAAAAGGGAGTAACTGTATATAGCATGCAAGTGGCTATGACCTTGGCAGCAGTAAGGATGACATTCATTGCAGCCTCAACCACAGTCCTGTAACAGAACAGAATTTGGTTCTGTCTGCAACTAACCAGAGGCATGGTTTGCTCATACATGAGTTCCAGGCTTAGAAGGATGGGCACATGCTTGTGGGAGGAAAAGAAACCTTCAGTAGATATCCTTGATGGCAATACATAGAATAGTTTACGATTTCCTTCCCTCCAGTGAAAATTGCGATGTTTATTATCTGACCAGTGGTAACTACCTTTTGATTTGAAGGGCCAGTAATTTTTCTGTGCTCTAACTCTTGCTCAACTGCTTAACAGCTTTAAGCGGTTATTAAGCAGCTCTCCCTGTATTTTCCCCCGATTCCTCAACAACAAAAGGAAACACAGAATGACCTAATTATTCCCAGAATATGAAGCACCTTGACTTACAAAGCTGCTTTCCTGAGTGGGGTAAGACAGCAAAACCAAAGAACAACTTTTCACTCTCCCATTTCTCTTTTTCAACTAGAGATCCTTCTCCACAGAGCTTTACTAACAATGCAGAAGGGCACAAACCGCCTGGCACAGTCCTTATGCAGGGTACAGCAGTCATCAAGAACGAGGACATGGCACTTTGCTCAAGTGCTGGACAGTCCATTGAGGAGACAACAGCACCTGATAACATTTAGATCTTCAAGGAACATAAACCCAAGTCTCGGGAAGCTGCCCTGATCACTCACCTCTTCAACAGTTTCATCTTGTGGGGTTGCTGCACTATCATCAGAGTCCTTCTGGGAGCCCGCATCGGCGCTTTTACGAACCTCTCTACTCTTCTTATGCTTGTGGGCCAGTTTTTTGACATGCCCATCTGCTTTTCCACTGCTAAGACGCCTCACAGGACTGGTAAGCCATTTTCTTAGAGTGTTGCCAGGGCGCTTGGGGCCCGGGGAGCTCTGTGCACCAATCATGTGGGGCTGAAGTGATGTTACTGAAGCAGGAGGACTGGCATCATTGCTGGAGACTGAAAGGGAATCTGGAAGAAGAATGAGGGGAGCATTTAAAAGCTGAAACACTGCCAGCTAACAAGGAAAATGACATATGTAATAATGGATATCAAATTGGATTTATGGATGAATCGACCACATTCTTTTGAAGTAAACTGGCCTTTAACAACACAATCATCAGTGTGCATGCTGCATGTTGCTACCCACACATAAGCAGCTTTTATATGCTCACATCAGTCAAGCTTCATAAAGTCACTCTTGCCTCAATTATAATTCAAAGTTACCACGGCTGATGCTTATTTGATAGTGGATTTTACTTTCCGTATCATCTAAATTTACAGAAAGAAATGCTTGTTTATATTTTAATGTATACTGCTTTGAGCATGGATGTGAAGTGTAAAAATAATTGCATCAGTGAGACAAGTAAATTTTTTTTTTCAAACACCATACTTTATTATAAATGCTCCAGTTTATTTCATTATTGATTTATTTCCCCCAACCTTGGTAAAGGGGGAAGAAGAATTCAGAAAATTCAAAAAACATCTTTCTTTTGCTTAAATCTACTCAGAATTTTGGCTGTTGTTTTGTTTGGTTTTTAAGAAGGCACAGCACATCAATGTTTAAATGCCCATTTGCTCCACTTCCAGCATCAGCAGTACTTCTCAGCATGACAAAGCCTGAAGCTCTGTAATCACAGCATACGCTTTTCTCAAGCCATAGTTATATGCACATGAGGTCAATACTACTTTCACACAGAGGGTCCTGTCACTTGAACTGGACTGTATGCTTATGATAAACACCCACTGGTTAGCTATTGTGGGACTGCTATTTTTATCACTCATGCAGCACAGCACTTTCCTCCACCAGAAATTCTCTTTTCCTAAAACCATACTTTTTTTTCTGGACACTTTTTCATAATACCACTCCTATGAACGTTATCTACCACTAGAGTATTAAAAAGACTCTCCTGGGTTGTCAAATACGGGTTGCTTTTTTTCCTGTACGTATACTCTTGTGAATAGATGGTTTATAGGAAGATGACACAAATGTTTTGTCAAATGTTTCTACTGCTGGGAATTAAATGCAGTGCTTGTGTTCCTTCTTGAAGCCGGACACAGATGTTCAGATCACTTCTTCTTGCAGCTTTACCATAACAGATATATTGCCAGTCTGACCAGAGGTGGTTTGAATTGTGTAGAATAATAAGGTGGCACTGATGTATCAATGCATCTCATCGTGAACATCCAAATGCACTGGATCTACACACAAGTATGTGAGTTTGTTCCATTTCCATAAAGTACAAATTATGGTTTCGAACTGAGATAGGGAAAGAGACATATAATGTGAATATAAAGTTAAGACTTTTTATTTTAACCTCACTGTTCAAGCTGCTCCAGAAAGGGCATCCTTTCCTTGCAATCCAAAATTGTGATCTACCAGGCTGTTTGTCAAGACTTTTCTCTATTCAAACAAAACCCAAATGGTATGTGACCATTAAGATACATTAGCTCTGAAGCCAAGAACTCTTGTAGCTTATACTGTATGAACACATATGTAATCACTGCTATTAACCACCACTTTCAACACATATCTATAAAGCAGAAGATAAACTTTCTAAAGCATACTTCAGTCTAACAGGCTAGTTGCTAACACTTTGAAGTAAGCCACCCAGAATCAGCACTCATCTACAGAATTCTTCTCTAGCCACAGCTATAGCTGCGCTGCACATGGGTAGGGACACTTCCTATGATGCCATTAACCTGGTTTCAAGACTTTGAGTGATGGGTATTATCAAAAAGCAGATGCAGAGTTATACCAGTTGGCTTTGTCTCTAAATCTTGGGATAGCAGTGCTACAGAATTACCACCTTATTTTCTTGTTGAAGCAGGAAACATAAGAAATAAATTAATTATCTATGACAATGGTTTTCAACTTGCAATCTGAGTATCCCTCAAGGCCCCTGAATGACTGCTTAAGGGTCCTCAGCACATATGTAAGAGAAGCAAGCCTACTAGCCATCAAGCATCCTCATCACAACAGATTTTTCTACTTCATTAAAGAAAAAAAAAGCAGTCTGCTTATTAAAAAATTCCAAATAAAACTTGCAACCATCTGTAAGCTCTCCACAGGAATCCAAACAATCTCCTATTAAACCTCTGTAAGAAGTTAGTTTGACTGCCTATTCACCAAACTTAACTTTACCATTATTGAATCATACATCTTTTGATTTTTATCAGATGCCTTGTTTCAGAAATCATAGCAAACATCAGCTGAAGGATATCTCAATAAATAACCTTATGCCACTCGGTAAATGGAACACAGAAGAGGAGAAAACAGTCCTGGTGTTCTTGTAAATAGGTTTCTTAAAGCACAGATTAAATGCTTTGGTTTTAAGACTCTCAAGCTTGAAGATGTTATAATCACTCAGCCAAGTTTCTCTTTCATTTGTATACATTTTTCTTCCAATAACGGCTCATAAAAGTTTCTCCCGTACAAACAAAACAGAGCATATTCACTTGTTTATTAAAAGGAAAAGGAAAAAGGCAACTGAGTCTACACAGAAGATCACTATGTACTGTTTTGTATTTTTGTATCTGTTGCATTTCTGTCCTTTACAATTACTCCTTTCTAAGGAAAGGAGAGTGTGGTGGTACAAAAACTGACTGCGTAAAATTTACTGTTACATAAACATGCCTATCCCTCAGCATGTAACATGCTTGCAGTTAATCAACCCATTTTTCTTTTTAGAAAACATGTTCTCCAACTCCTCGAATTCTCACCCATCCTTTTGATCCATACATCAACACTTAACTACTGAATCTCTTCTAAAAACAAGCAGTACAACGCAGAGCCCCTGAAACTGCAGAAGATGAGTATTTTTGCCTGACTGCACTTATGCTGTACCACTCCTACTCTTAACCCAAGTTGACCAAGAGTTTGTGGGCAGGAGAAAGGAAGAGAGCAGGAAGAAACACACACACTCTGCTCAAGTGGAGACGATCTAAGAGGCAAAACAATGTTAGCCAGACATGTTTCGCAGCACATACTTTAGCCATATCCACCCACGCAGCATTAGTTTTCATTTGGCATGCAGCATGTAACTGCTTCTCATCTTCTCTTCTGCATGATTTAATATGAAGCACTTACTGAAGTATTATTAGGGCTTCAGGGAATCATAAAAGTGGACAAAATTAAAGTAGTACACCAAGAAGATAGCACTGTTCCACTTTGCTCTTTAGAGCATGAAAGCACTGGGGGAGAAGGAAAACCCTAAAATGAGTAAAAATACTGCATTGCCATAAATATATCAGCTTAATCATCAAATTTATTTAAAAAGGCTTTTAAAAGAATAAAACAAACCAAAACAAAAAAAAAAAACAACAAAAAAAAGGAGTTTTAATATCACCAGTATTAGCCTGAATGGAATACCAACCCATGTACCCCTTCAGAGATCAGAGCTGATTTTTCACCCCTTCTTAGATTTGCTGAAATCATCCCTACAGCCTTACAGGTCAATGTTAATACTAGCTACAAATATTCCACACCAGTATTTTTTCAGTGAGACCATTTACCATTACTTTTCCCATTCCATCTCAGCTGACAGCAGTCCAGATTCTCCAATTCTTACTCCCATTCTCTCCCTCAGGAGACCAGTTACAATACTCAGTCATAAAGAACTGTAGGTGCTCAAGTTTGTATATTTATGTAAAGGCATTGCCAGATCCAAGCACTAGGGAATATCAATATCCAATGCAGGCATTTTCAAGAGCACAGAAAGACTTTGCACTTTCACTATGAGAACAGCCGCATGGGAGTGTCTTATCTCCCTCTGCCCTATCACTGTGCTACTTCTATCTATATAATTAGGGATAGAGACTTGGTTTGATTAATTACCATGCTTGGGATTGTTTACACTAAATTGGCTTTGTTTCCTTTATGACTACATAGCAAATCAGTTTTCTAGGGTTGCTCAAGAATATTTTATCACTAAAACACGCTAAGAGGAAAAAAAGAGTATTCAAAATTAAACCAAGAACAACATGGACTTTTAAAGCCAAACCAGATGGAATAAATTTGGGGTATGCTAACCCCAACTGTGTTTCAAGTACAGTAAACTTTCTAGTGAGTGTCAGATTCCCTTTTAGAAAAGGATAAATGCAACAGATGGCCATCTTTGAGAGAGAAAAAAGGCAACACACATATAACGGTCATACACAGTAATAGAAATCCCACAAGAAACCATCCAATTTAAAAAAATTGCTATTTGCTCAAGTTGCAACAGCTCTGTAATTCAATAAAGACGTTCAAAAAAACCTAACGGATGGGCTCTGTTTTATAATCCATAGCCACAATCAGAAAAGAAGGCGCTTAACTGCCATTTGTCTCAAAGTAAAAAACACATATGCTGCTCTGGCAGTGAGGTCAGAGAGTTCACTCAGAGTCCATAAATACATTTTTGAAACTAAAGAAAAAGAGCAGGCAGCATGGGTTCTGACCCCCTCAAACTAGAAGATAAAGTTACCTCCAATGAACAGGCAAATTTCTGAAACTGGAAAGGAAATGGGAATTCTCATTTGAGTCCCAGCTTTCTTAACACTCAAAACATGCACATCTGCTATTAATAAACTGTTTTTTTCCCCTAAAAAATAAATCAGCCATGTTAAGGCTAGTTGATGACTTGAAAGACTCTGCTTTATATTAACTATTTCCATATCACTGTATTTAGAGTTTTAGTGCAAGGGCTACAAAAAAATGACTCCTTTACCTAGGGAATCTAACCAAGCTTGTTTTGATGCCTGCTCTGCACCTCTAAATCCCAAATGCTCCAAACTACCAAATAAGCACATTTCACCATCTCCAGATACAAAACAGAGAATGGCCAAGTGAAAATGGAGCAAAGCAAACCTAGTAACCTCAGCTGGTGTGTCACACCGCCTTTGCAGACCTGTCATCCACCATCAACTTTGGGGACCAAAATCCCAGAAAATTCATCACAGAGCAATTAAACAGCTGATCAATAAGATTTCATGCAGGTATGGTATGAATATTTGGGAATGAGAGCTGCTTCTTAGTTCAAAACACAGAGAGCATGATCTACAGTTATATATTCTCAAGTTTAATATGCCACCTGGAAACAGCTACAGTTCAGTGATATCCCAAGCCTGCATCTACCTACAAACATGCCATGATCTAAGCCAAGTTAACATACTGTCATAAGAATCAAAAATAGTTTACAAGCATCTAATGATAAAAGCCCATAAACCCCTGCTTGTGCACACAGTCACTATTTGTTATTACATGAGATGGGTAAAGCTTGAAAAAAGAGAATGGTTTATTTTATTTGTGGACACATAGAGGCACAGTTTCTGCCTAGGAATGGCTTCTGAAGTAAGAGGCTATCAATCTGCATGTACAAAACTATTCAGATACGTGTGTATGTGTGTGTGTGTGAAGAATTTTATTTCTGTCTTGCGGGGTATCCTCTTTAGACTACTCTGAGTATTTATTGTATTCCAATACTGGAATATACATCAGAAGACATTAGATGTGTTTCAGGTTTAACAAGCCACCATTAAAGCAATTACCATTTAAAGCCAATGCAGCTTGAGTGTTATTAGGCTTACAAATGGGAAATTTCCACCATGTCCTTTGAGAAGCATGAGATTTCACTTATGATAGAGAAACAGTGCAATGATTTTCATGAAACTAGTTTCTTAAGACAAAAAGTAAAGCACAAAATGAAGAAAGCTAGTACTTAATGCACAGAAGAAAATCCTTCAATTACCTTTGTGCTTGGAGCGAAACAAACACACTCCTCCATCTCTGTCAGCAAAACTTTCCCACCTTTTATTTCAAGTTATGCACTATGCTTAAATGCAATTTGTAATATTTTCAGTGTGCAAACAGAGTTCTTAGTATATCTTCCCTGATTACTGCATTATCAGTATTAATTTTGACTGATACAGACACTAGTCCAGAGTACTTGGATTTTAATGTATTCAATAATGTATTCAATAAGTCTTCCACGTCATCAAAAGCTGATTTTGTTTGTATCAGATAGACTGGGATTTTAAACTTGAGACTAGATACTCTTCAGCTTCTCTTAATGAGATACTAAGCTGGTCCACAGGCATGTCTGTAATTAAAAAGAACTCCAAACCCAAAACCCATGCCCCCCAAAGACAGACAATGTCATCTTAATAACTTTCAAAGATCTTTCTGAAATTGAGAGAAGTCATCTAATAAACATATTTGCAACTACAATAGAGAAAATAATGACAAAAACCTATGATTTAGGGCAAAACCCACATATTGTTCATTTCAGTTAGAAAATTAGTGGTATATGTCTAAAGGGTTTAATACACTTACTACTACTTTACCATTATGTTTTTCCTAATATCATCTCCTGCTTTCCTACCCTGTAACTGTAAAATCAAGGGTTTATATTTAAACCTTTAAATAATTTCACATGCATTGTAGCTTGCACACAGAGAGATCTGTAAACACATCAACTGCCATCTAGGAGCTAAACCACCAAAATTTAGATGGCGAAAAGTCCTCCTCTTACAACTGCTGGACAGTCTTGCATCCACACTTGTTTCTATCTCTTTTTTAATCTTCTTCGGGCAGGAAGAAGCCATGATACTGTGCCAGAAAAAACTTTCCCAGGTTAACAGAAGCAGTTCTGTTCGTGCTCACTGGAATTCAGACCACAGGGCCACAAAACCCCAAACCTAAATCATGTATATTACTGCAAGCGCAAGGCAGCACTACAGAAGGGGAGAGTAGTACTGTGGGATATTTCATTCTTTGCAATAAGCTGTTATTCTCTACTACTTCTGGCGAGAACTATGTTTTCTGTCACAAGTAGGAAGTATTAAAAGTTACTCATACTGCTGAAGTTTAGCTTCACAGTTTGTGAAAACCACAAGCTTTTAATAGATTAAGTCTCAGCTTCCCTGCACACAGCTTATATTTTAACAGGCAACATCTTGATTTCAGATCCACTCTTTTGACCACCTGTGCTCGGATTTAAAGACAGCTACATCCATGTGCCTGGCAGGGCATGCCAAGGACAAATTCATGTTATACAGAGCTGTTTCTAAGTCAAGTTCTCACTCTATGCCAGTCCACTGAACCACCCTTTCTTACCCATCTAGAAATCAATGCAAGTGTCCTGATCATTTTCATAGAATTATTTCCCTCAGGGAGGATGTACTTCTACTAAGCACTAACTGCACAGGGGCTTACATTCTTTTACTCAGCCTTCCAATATCAAAATGGGGGCCTACAAAGAAAGCTGGAGAAGGACTTTTTACAAGGGCATGTAGGGGCATGACAGGGAGGAATGGCTTTAAACTGAAAGAGGTTAGGTTTAGATTAGATATTAGGAGGAAGTTCTTCCCTGTGAGGGTGGTGAGGTGCTGGCACAGGGTGCTCAGAGAAGCTGTGACTGCCTCGTCCCTGCCAATGTTCAAGGCCAGGTTGGATGGGGCTTGGAGCAACCTGGTCTAGTGGAAAGTGTCCCTGCCCATGGCATGGGGGTTGGAACTAAATAAGCTCTAAGGTCCCATCCAACCCAAACCAGTCTATAGTTCTATAATAAGAGCAAATGAACAAAAGTCTACGTTCTAATTTTCAGGCAAAGTTTCCTCCCTGTGTGCAATGTCCACTGAGTTCCTTGGGCCAGCATCACATGAAGGAGCACATAACGTTATTTGCTCTGCAGACCTACAATAGCAAGATTTTCACTGACAGATTTAAGTTAGAATACAAAGTTAACTCCCTCATAGGGGCTGAAACATATGATGTAATTAAGAATATTAAGGTGACACCCTTCTTTCATTTAATAGTTGTGAAAGTTCTTCAGTGCAAACAGAAACAGTAACTAAGAGAAAGCTTTTCTATACTAGAAAGGATTTTTTTCCCACAGCACCGATATAATTTCCCTGTTTCCCTTTAAATACAGTAGCTTTTAAGATCACTCACTCAGATGTTTCAAAAATCTCAGCTACATCACCTATTTTCCACCTATTGGTGTTTGGGAGACATGTATTTAAACAAGTCTTCATATTCCATTTTGCCAGATGTCTAGCATCAGCAAAATCCAACTACTTTAGGATGACCAAACTAGAAGATCAGATGAAGGCATAGCCATTCACTCCTCCCTCCAGGAGAAGGAATGCAACAGGAGTGGTAAAAGCAATGGATGACTCTCCCAGGTTGCTGCCTCCACACTAGGTTGAGCTGTAGAAGAGCTGCACACAGCCCTTTCCTCCAGGCTGCTCTGCACTACTGCTGCTGCTGGTAAGATTAAGATCTCAGCGCAAGGCTGGCTGAGGGCACAACACAGGTCCTGAACCAGTAGGAGCTGGCAGTAGGAGTTTCCATTGGACCCCTCCAAGTTACAGCACTCCTGCCTTTGACAAAACCAAGCAGCTAGCTAGTGGGCAGAAGAGAATTCTGAGCCAAAGAAGGGAAAGAGTGAAGGCGGAAGCTTTGGGCTTGTGCCTCACAGGCAGTGCTGGTGCTTAAGACATTAGACAGTTTTGCTGACTGCTGACAAGTTATTTGTCTCATGCATGCTGAGCACAACCTACTTTTGAAGAGCCACGCTGTGGGACATTAGCAGCAAAGATGCAGCTCTGCTCTTGGTGGAGAGCTGTACGTTATGTACTGCAAATGGGAACCACCATTGACAAGATTTGTGATAAGCAGTTTCAGATTTTAATTGAGGCAACTGCACAATTAATTTCTGCTCATCTGTTACTAAGCCATAAGGTTTTATCATCTGCTACTTTTATTTTTTTGCTGCAAAAACTTATCTATTTTGCTTGGAAAGAGATAAAAATAAACTCCAGTCCTAGAAATACAACTCTGAAGCAGCACAGCAGCTTATCTGATACACTGTGTGCATCAGTCCAGAAGAGGAAGATTATGAACAGATATGAAACAAATGTCCATATCAATATGGGTAACAGAACTGCCAAAGGGAAAAAAAGATGCATTCACCAAGTCCTCAGTTCTACTGAGGGGAGAGAAAGCATAGGGGAAGGGAAGGAGCAAAGCAAGTCACAGAAATTGCATTAGGAAGAATCATAATCTCAGACATTATTTAAAGCAACACATGCCATGCTTTCCTATGTAAAAGCTCAGCAACGCAGAGCATTCCAATGGAAGGAATCTATCCTATGCAGATTTTAAGACATCCTCCACTACTCCAATAAAAAGGCTGCATATTAACTAAGACATTGAAAGGAAGTTTGAGAAATCTGATCTCAAAAGGAAATAGAGGACACTCAGTTCCATCAGTGCACTTTTGAAATTGAGAATATATACATGGATAGGGAGGAAATCCACTTCCACTACCTTAAGTGTGATAAAAACAAGCCTCACAGTTACAAAGAGAACAAAAAAATCATACATGAAACCTACATAAAATGCTGAACCAACATTGTTACTTTTCCTTTTGTCTGGAGGAATATAAAAATTTGAGCAAGTATAAGCTCTGCCATGTATTTACATGAGTGGCCTCTACAAGATGAAAGTAGACTTACTTAATTATCTCTCTTTTCCAAAATTCCAATGCATGAGAAAACCTCCAAAAATTCTCTAATAAACCTGAGAGAATATATGGTGAGTTCTACTTTGAAACACAAAGGCAGATAATAGTAATTGGGTTACAGGAACAAATGATACAAAAGAAATAATGACTTTATCAAATTTTACTTGTTTGAAAATCCCAAGTTATTGGACTGCTCGTACTAAAAAAACCCCAAAACTTGTTTCCTCTTCAGCTACTGAAGTTATACATTAGCCTAAATACACATAGTAACCCAACAGCAATTTTAACAGTCTTTTCTTCTTTTCCCTCATCCTCTTGATTCAAAGCAGAAGAGCTCATTAAAACAACTAGTGATTGTTTGGAGCCACAGTTTTAGCAACAGCTGTACAAACACATCAATCTCAAGTTAGGAACTCTGCCATAAGCTTACTAATAATGTATGATTTAGCTTTGGGGCTATTACAATAACTTTGGTCATTTTCTCTTTCCAAATGTTATATACTGTTTCAGACCTCAAAGAATAAATTGAGAAACTGATTAAAGGAATTGGGAGAGAAGATGGAATGGCTAAAACAGTGACAAAAGTAAGTCCTCCAAAAGTCATACATGTAAAAAAGATGTTTCCTCCTTATCCAATTAATTCATACTAGTGATAGTGCTAGAAACTAATTGTACTAACATTGCCCAGCGTTGTAAAATCTTGACCTTTTTAGTGCACACAGTACCTGGAATATTAACGAGCAGAGTCAGGCCCTTGTAGTCCTGCCACGGCTTTCAGCCTCCACACCAAAAAACTAGAGGACTGTAGGTGATGACAGACAACTTCCTCTGAATTCAGTCCCACCTCAATAACTACATTTTCAAGAGTAGAGTCAGATGACAGTGATTAGAAACTGAACTGGTTTTAAACTTTTTGTCTTCAGACGGAAATGTAACCTGAGCAATGCAATGACAGCACATATGATTTTAATAAAGGTCAGTCACACTGGAAATGCAAGGTTTTTTAAACAGATGCACAGTCCAGGTGGACTAGCAGATAGCTATTGAAAGTTATAATGCCAAACTGCTGCACAGATGCCTTTTCAGGACGAAGTATTTTAACAGGTTAGGAAAGGAGAAGATACTCCTCCACAAATTCATTGACCTTTAATAAAGATTGAGTTAAAAGGAAAAAGATAACACTTAGTATAGAGGGGTTTAAAAACATGCAAACTATAAATTAATGGAAGATGTGACATTTTATCTCAATGTACAATTAAAATACACTGAATACTAAAAATGCAATCCACCATTGTCATGTTTGTTAACTTGATTACAGCCTCTTCAGGACTAAATATGCACTGCTGATTTTTCTTTTTGGCATGATCAAGCCCACATCGCATACACAAAAAGCTTCATTTTGCCATGCAACTGTTCTGGTGGTTTTGTTTCCTGAAATTATTCTCAATAAAGCCCCAGAAGGAAGGTGATGTGATCCAAATCTCCATACTTTGAATCGTTCCCCAGCTGCCATCCATCTAATATTACCTAAATGTCCATATGAAAATTATGTGATAGGATCATGGGAGAGCCATCCAAAACTGGTTTCGAAGTAGGAATCAAAAGGAAACAAAAAGGCAAAGAAAAAGAACAAACTTCTTTTGAAAGGAAATGAAATAGAATTCTTATTATTAGCTTTAGTAAGAAATGAAGTGGATGGGGGGCGGGAAACTTGTATCAAAACAGTAATTACTGCTACAGCAAGTCACTTTTTTAACTTACAGACTCAACCATAAGCCTAAATTCAGGGCCAAAACAGGTTTTCTAGAGGAAACAAGATAAGGAATTTAATTAGTTTCTATTCCTTCTTCTACTGAAAAAAAGACAAACAAAACCACCCCACATTTCATCTTTTCATCAGCTCCTCAGGATTTCATACAATGCATCCAGAGAGCTGATCTCTAAGAAGCTCTCGTTAGGGAAGAGATGATATGTAGGGTGGTGGTGTTTTTCTTCACCACTCATTCAGGAAGGTTGACTGAAGGAATACAATCCCCTGTTCAAATGCAAGGAAACAAACCAACAAAACGTTAAGGATTGTTAACATTACTGATGTCATTTTTTCAAAGCAGGATGTAATATACCACCTAAATTCTGGTTTTCTCATTACCTTTGATAAAGGCCAGCGCTGGCCTAGATGAACAAATTCAATAGATTGTTACAGCTGCTTGTAGCCACATCTCAAAGGCAGATTATGAACACATTGCTCATTACTCTCACAATGAGCACCTAGAGGAAACTTTAATTATGTAAGGCGATATTTCATTCTTGTGCTCCTGCCTCACTGAAGTAATTTGTTTAAAATAGAGCTGTAACATAGCAAGTGGGAAATTAAGTTGAAATATTAGTTGAAGCAGTTCTACTTTGCTCAGTTCAAGCCCATCCATTCAGAACAGACTTTTGCACATGGTACACAACTGTTGTTACCAGATATTTAGTTACAGGTATGATGAAAGAGGCAGCCACATTTTTCCTAGTATGAAATCAAACCCCACCCTTCTTTTCAAAATTTCATCAGTATTCCTTCTGGTGTCAGTTTACCTGGGAATTCTTCTTGGTATTGACTAGTCATTTTCCTGTCATCTCTTTGAAGGTAAATCTAAAAGTTCTTAATTACTTAGCTTTCTGAATATGCTTTACTAGTGATACAAAGGAATACAGCCAAGTTAGCAAAATCCAAAAATGTTTATATATAAATACTTTCTTCTTCTTACAGAAGTGGCATTAGAAGTCCTTATTCCATTAAGTTTGCATTATAAACCTAACTACATTTTCTTCAGAAGAGCGTATGTTTTCCTTTTACATCTTTCAAAATATCTTCAAAACTTGGAGCTGAGTAGCTAGTTTGAGAAGGAGCTGGAGCAAATAGACCCATTTTAAATTACTGTTTTAATGCAGCACTTATATAAGGTCAGAGCAGAAAGTACTGCAGTGGAGGGAGCAGACTTCCAACGACCAGAGGCACTAGGCTGCCTGAGGCTAATGCTGCACGCATTTGATCCACACTGCTGCTCAGTCATGGTCTATTTCACAAAGCTTGGCCTATTTCACAAAAGTAATCTGTGAGAGCTATGTGAGTAAAAATACAGCATTTTCAAGTGACTGAAAAGATGTATCAGAGTTGTAAGAGACAAAAATTATGAGTAGTTCAGACAACTGTGGAGCTTACCAGCTCAGAGCAAAAAACTAGAGACTCAGGTGTTCAGGACCATGAGTAGGGATGGCAGTCATGAAAGGACATCAGTATCCCTTCTTGCATAAGCTCCTACACCAGAAAACTTTCACTTTTTTGGGGGTGGAAGGGATGGAAGGATATGACATTTTGTGCTGTATCAACTTCCTGTCCTGGCTGCCTGTGTGATTGCTAGTGCTGACACAAGAGAAGCAGCTGTATCACATGCGCAAGTGCAAGGTGCACAAGCTGGCAGTACCTGATAGGTAGTTCAGTCTTTACTAGTCACAAAAAGGTACTTTCATCTAACTCTCTTGCAAGTCCTGCAACCTAAGGAGTCAAAAAAAACCATGTTCCAAGAATAGTGAGGAAGGACACAGAGTTCAGGAAAGTAGTACCTTCACATATGTAACTATATAGCTAATACATGAGCTCAGTTTCAGGAGGATTTTTGTTGCATGTTCTTCATGGAGATGGAAAAGCACACACAGCATATACTTAACAGCTTCCATCTGTATTCCAAAAGAATAGACTTTCAAAATGTAGAGGTGGATCCATGCCAAGAATTACACCAACCCATTAGTAATATGGACTCTCCCACTGCATCCTCTGAGGCCAGTCCTCAGAGACCTCTTATCCTCTCCTGGACACCATTTGCTAACAATTACTCTATAGTAAAAGCATCCTGCCTTATGGATGAATTATTTCTGAGGCTTGATATACCATAAAATACCTCAAAAGGGAGAGGAAAAAAACCTAGTTTGACTCACATACATTCCTTTAAGCAATCTATTACACATATAATAAATGCATTTCTTCAAAGCCCAATGAGAGCGCTCTCTACTCATACAACTACCTTTCCTTCTCTAAAACCCAGCCCCAAGATGGTTAACAATTTCAGGATAAATTTTGGTTTTGTAGATCTATTGTTTATATAGATCTATTGTTTGTGTAGATCTATTTATCCACGAGATTTGCCTCTCAAAATTTCCCAAGTTTAATAGAGACTTGCATGAACCACTTAGGGACTGAAACACACAAATCCTGTTGTTTCTTCTAGCTCATAAGGTAACTGAAAAAAGATGTTATTTCAAATATTCAGTTCCAGACGGAAACTATTCAACACTCTCTCCAGCCAGATAACCATAAACAACTTTGATATATATCCACACTTGTCTCAAATGCAGAGCATTTTCAAATTACAGGAATGGGTGGAATTACCATGAGAATTGGTTTTCTCCTACCATCACCACTGCTTTCTCCAACTGATGTCAGATAAAGGCAAAAATACAATACTTATTTATTAGTTTCAGTAGTTTCTTGCCAATTCATTACCCAAAGTCCTAAATCTGAATGTGTTTTTTCTTCCTTCAGACTTCATGAACAGGGGGGTGAAGAGGGTGGGGGGAAGGGAACCAGA
>JAOEHY010014149.1:0-47350 GCA_025447955.1 Psilopsiagon aurifrons | reverse complement strand
GGAGTGGCTGGGGAAGAAGGGCATGTTCAAAGATGATAGCAGTAAAAAAACCCCAGCTTTAAATTCTTCCATTGTAATTAAATAAATCTTAAATAAAATTGTTGTTCTCGAGTGAAATTAAATCTGTTGCCTACTTCAGAATCTTCCCTGTGTATTCCAGACATTACATTTACAAAGGCAATTTATGTATTTTTAAATCAGTACTGTATTAAAAAAAATATTGTTTATCTTAAGAGTGGAGAAGTGTATACAAGATTGCTGAAACTAACAGAAGAATGAATTCTTTACTGAGTTCTGCCAGCATCTGAATGTCAAGATTTTAAAACTGTTTTGGAAGTGATCTGTGAGACAAATGCTTTCATCGCCTAGAAGTGCACAGTTCCTAAAATTTTGAATCATGTTTCTGCATGCGGGAGAGAAGATTCAGACTTTCCCAAAACTCCAGGACCAAAGACCACCCAGACCTACGAGCCAAAGCCAGACATAAATCCAGAACTATTAAAATTCTTGAACTAAATTAACATTGCACAAACCAATAGGAATTCTATTTACAACAGGCATTTCTGATATAAATAAATAAATAAATTGGGCAGACCTTTGGCAAGTTAAGACACTCTGATTAGACTCATCAAACACAGACATTCACACCAGAACACTGCAATACAATCAAGAAACTGTAGAACAGCAAAAACACATCAATAAACAAATCTGAGGTTGAATCTTAAGAGGTGAGCCCCTACACTATGATGAAAATTGTGAAAGGAGCCTGACTTTGCCTTTTCCTCAGTGTACAATGTGTCCACAGTTTAAATGCTCAGAGCACAGCTGCACCACTAGGATCTAGTTTCTTCAGCTCCACACACAAAGATCATCCTGTTCCCAAAAAAAGAGCCTCGCTGCAACTCAGTCTCACAGATAACACTGCCGGACTGCAAGGAGCGGAATCATACAACAGTGGTTCTTTGGACTTACATTCAGCACGCTGTTTCCTGTTCTTTGCTACCAGTGCTGCCAGCTGCCAGAGACACTTTAAACTGAATCAGTCAGAAATTGTATTTTGCAATGAATTGTGTGAACATCCTTAATTTGAGATTTCCAAGAACTCCTGTCAAAATACTGGGATGTTTCAATCAAATACCACAAAAACCCCTCACAAACAACCCAAAACCCCAACCAACAACCATCTCTAACAGAACATGCCAGCCACCTAATTAGCTGACAAATCTGGGAAAAGTATTTTCTGACTGACGGTAAAGAAATATTTTCAGCTGGGTGATTAATAACCTTCCCTTCTACATCTTGGGTAAAGCATTTTATCAATAGCAACTGACAGCAAGACATTGAACCACTCAGGCTTTAATTAAGAATATTGGGAAATGATTCATTTATCCAGCTCTTCAGTCACAAAGTCCTTCCTGTCTCCAGCTTTGCAGAACGTGCCCTAGCTGTTGCTTCAGCCTACGGTAAGAAAGAATATCAAAAAGCACATCATATACTCTCTCCCATTTTAGTCACTTGGCTATTATTTTCTTGAGCTTTTAATACTGTTCTGTGCCACAGCCAAGGAATTGGAGGCTGTATACCATTCACAGGAATGAGGCCTTTCAAAGAAATGACGAGATATTCACCGTCCCTGGCTGTCTGTTATCTGGAAAAGCTTTGGGAAAATTCTGACTCAACACAGTCACCACTGCAACATGCCAAATCAGCTTGAAGGATCCCAGCCACTGTCAGCAAAACCACAACAAACCAGCTTCAGATAATTCAAACAAAATCTTTTGGATGAGTGTAAGGAATGCTGTTCCACATATATTCACTACTTAGAGAGGGTGGGAGGGCAGAAGAAATATGCCATGCCTCATCTCTACATTGGAGAAAACATGAAAGTGTTCCAAGAGAGAAATACCTGCTGCCCTAATGAGACATATTGATGAAACACTCATTTTTTACATTAATTTTATTATCCAAGTTACCCTTCCTGTTTTTTCTTCATTTGAATTTTCTGATGTAGTCTCCTCAACCATATTTAAAACACTCTTTCTCTTCCCTTCACACTCCAAAGAAAAAAGGAATCAGCCTGTTGGCATGAAAAAAAAAAATAATCTGGTCAAAACAAGTTTTAATTCTCCAAAACAGTTGTAACTGAACATACAGGAGGTGGGACTTTTCTTAAACATAGATCTCTTGGCTAATTATCTTAACTGGAAATGTATGCAAAGACAAAAGGAAAGGGTAAGAATATATTCAGAAGTAGCGTTCAGAATATTCAATTATGGTCTTGACTTAAAATTCATTTCTTTTAAGTCACTTAAAAGGAAAATTAACCATTCTAGTAACCAAACTAGGTCATTAGAAATGAAAGAAATGCTTGTCAAAGTGGACATGTTCTCCCTGTAAGAAACACTGATTCTGAAGCTCCATACCTATGCATCTGGAAGAACTGCTTCTGCAAGCTGTGTGGGTTACATGCTGGCTGGTATTGCTGACCAAACGCTCTTCTTTTTCCCCTTCTGCTAAATTCAAATTGTACAAATGCATCTTGGTTAGCTACAAAGGGTTACACTAAGACCGTTCCTCCTTTTGTCTCTGCTCAATACTGCCTAACATAAGTCATGTCCACATAACAGACCAGGTTAAATTTCAGATTGGTAATAGTGTTAACTTCCTGAAGCACATAAAAAGACCTAAGTAGACTCAATATCCCAATATGCATGCCACTTGCTGACAACAATATGAGGTTAGTATTCTTAACAAACTTTTCAAAAGAGTATTACTGTCTTTGAAAAGCTCACAATCTGTCACAACAATGCAATCTTCTGCACTTCTGCCATTCAGAATGGCATTTTGCATCATAAAAATAATAAAATGCTCCTACATGAAAGATGAAACTGTCAAAATAGATTAAATACTTTTTTTCCAAATAAAAATCATTACAGAAATGTAAACATTTATCATCACCCCAACAAATTCAATCACAGAGTAAGACTTTGTTATTCCAAAACCAGCAAACGAAAGTAGTAGAATACTATTACTGCTAATAAGTTGCTCCAGTTCTGAAGGCTGCAATCTCAGCAAAGTCTTACAATGATGAAGTGAGTAAGCACTGATCCCATAGCCTGGGTTTTTACTTAAGACCACTGAGGGCCTCATCTACATGGTTTTTGAACACTTCCAGTGATGGTGATTCCACCACTTCCCTGGAAGCCTGTTCCAATGCCTGATCACTCTCTCTGTGAATAAATCTTTCTTACCGAATATGCACTCAAAATAGTAGCAAAACATTGCATTATGAAGCAGTTATTTGAAACCACACTTGAGGTATCTACTGCATCTGTCAAAAAACTTCTGATAAAGTTGCATTAAAAGTGATGCAACATTCCTAGTTTAGCATGCATAACAGACAAATATTTTACAGTATGACTGCAGGAAAAGTGAAATAAAGTCAATGGGACTTCACTTTCAGCAGCCGCCTCATAAAAACTGAATTGGAAGAAGTCAGTAAAATGCTAAATTCTTCTACTTCCATCTGCAAGCAGTGATGATGACAGATGATGTGATGTAATGTGATGACATTAGGTGCACAAGAACATTGGCCCTAGCCTGCTCCTCAACAATTTTCTCCTCTCCATTAAACACAAAATACATAAATACTCCTCCCCCTACCAAGTTTAAGAACATAAGCCATAACAATGTAAGTGCCAGAAAACTAGAGAGTTGGAAAAATAACAGAAGACCTTATAGACTCCGCCAATATTACACAATCCTGTGACAGAAAGAAAATGCATCAGGTAAAATTGCCCAGATAGTCCTTGGAAATGAACAGCCATCCCAGCTGCAGAAAAAAAATACACCAATAGCTCCTTGTCTTCTGTCATGGGAAGGCAGTTACCACATAGCTAAGACAACTCCATGTCTCTAGAAGTTCTCTCCAAATAGATATCCCTAGCTCGACTCTCCCCGTCCATCATCACACTGCCAAGCTACTTATGCACTGAAATGGAAGAGAAATTCTTTGGGTGGCTCTTAGATGCTCTTTGGAGTACCAGCTCTGAAGATTTATTTAATCCAAAGCAAAATATAGGCAACAAAGACACCCTCAACAAGTAATCCTGAAAACACTGAGACAACTTTTACCAGGTTGTTGCACCTGAAGAGGGACAGTTAAGGACAATAAAGACCGCTCCAAGATGTTTTTCTTCAGTTGAAACATATGAGCAACATTTGCAGGATATTAATTTAGTTTGTACTCTGTTCTACCTCAATGCCTTGGTTAGAAAAAGAAAGTGCTGTCAGAGAAAGGCTAATTGCAAGCAAAATAACAACTCTCTCGGGAAATCTAAAGCCATCAGAATTGCTGGTTTATATCCACCTTCTACCTCCCAAAGATCAGCTGTGCAAATACATCTGTTCTGAAGCAGATATATTTTACACACTGATTTCCGTTCCAACTGCGATATACAAGAGAAATATATTTGGCAGCAGTCTGGGACCAAAAGTACATTCAAGCCAGTACTATAAAATCTCTTCTTATTGTCAGCTGCAATACTGAGCTCCCAAGCAGGGCAAAAAGCTTTCATTACCTATGTACAAAAAATTCCAGAGATGAATTAACCACATACGTATGCCCACAAATAGAGTCAGCATGGGAAATACAGACATACCTGACAGGTCTTCCTGAGCTAGGCTATGACAGAAGAATAGTGCAGGAGTTAAAGGCAGGTTTATGCATAAATCAATCCTACAAAACACATGTAAACCTGGCTTAGAAAGAACTCTTGTAGAAATTCTAATGGCGAGATTCATTGAATCTCCTTATCTAGTTTAGGACTGCACAATGCCAAGGAAGCAATTCATAGACTTTACTGTTTATTCAATGCTGAATTCGAATTTGGCTATTAACTCTGACCATCTGATGTAGTTTGGCTATAAAGCTCAATGCAAAGATTATGATCCAATAGACCGCAGTCAATTGCTGACATTTTATTTAAGTTTACTTATGGTCAAACCACATTTTTAACTGCAAACTCAAGTAAAATCTCAAGGTGGGAAGCCAGGATAGAGAATTCTTTGTTTACTTTATACTGCAGCTATTTTATTTACCTGGACTAAAGCATGAGAATATGTTTGAAAAACAACACACACAACCCTTAAATTCAACCTATCTTTGCTGCTATTAGGATTAGTAATGCTTTCTAGCAAAATATTTGTAATTACATGGAAATTTATGATTTATTAGGCTTTCAGAACAACTGATAATGGTTAAGGTGAACCTAAGCTAATAAAATGCATGCACCTCTGTTCAAGCTCAAGTCAGCCTGATAAATAAGTTGATCTGACACTGCAGCACAGCTTTTACAATTTTTTGCTAATTTAGATGAGCAGAGTGTGAAGTCCCACTGGCTGCTCAGCTTTGCCTCCCATGAGCTCCTCATAAAGCTTTCTCTCAGCTGGTTATCTGGATGGGAAGCCTGTTACTTGGAAATTTTATGAGGAGGTAATTGATTCATCAAGAAACAGAATTTTTAGATAAACACTTAATATCTTGTACAACTACCACATGTTCCTCAATATCACCTTCTGCATGTGATTGTGTCCAGCTGTGTTGCACAAGCAGATCCCTTTCTCTAGGATGACCTGGAAACTACAGTCCCCACCTTTTGCCACATGGCCCCAAGGCAACAAGGAAAAGCAAGTACTCTACCTACTCATTGTTAGGAGTTACTTTCCCTGCTGGCCTGGACTATAACTCATTTCCTGCAGCTGCAAATGCTGTCAGACAGTCCCACAGGCACTTCGGCACTGAGCCATGGGTGGGGATCCTTTTTCTTTACACATGGCCCAAGCTTTACTTGCTTACAATCTTGAAGCAGCAAATCCTCCCCTTATACAGCCACTCTCTGTAAAGAAACAACTGCTGCCCAACTAGTTCTTCCATTACAAACAGGGAGCCCCTCTTCAATTATTCAAAGTGGACTTCCATTTTATTTGTTCAAATTCTGTTGCTGTTGCTATCCTCTTCCTAAGTAACAGTATTTGGACAAAACATGGGAACACTCAATTTCTCAATCATAACTTTCAAAGCTCTCGATCATACACAAGACATTTCAGCTTTACTCTCCTCCACTTCCCCTTACATCTAAAAGCAATATTCTGAGTAGAAAGTCTCCAGTTGGACAAGAACAAGCTTACTTAATGTAACAAATTCAAGACTCTTTTTTATCCTGTTCTGTGGCCTCAACTATAAAATATTTGTCTTTTCTGAAAAAAGATCTCTAGATCACCCCTCCAATTTCTCCTTCTCTTTCTCTTTCCTAAACAGAAGGTCAAGAAGAGCTCTGACACCTATGATACCTGCTCTGTACCACTCCTTCCCATCCTGCAGGTATAGAGAAGGGCTTATTACTCAGCTCTAAACAAATTTGTAAATCTTTGTCCTGGAAAATATCATCTATTAAATCCTCCTTATTATGGGAGATCCTTGAGAGATACTGCAGTTGGGAGCAAAAAATACTGCTGAAATAACATTTTTCTGTTTATGGCACCAGTTAGGACAGTATCCTGAGAGTGAAATCAAAAGCCAGTATTCAGTACTGAAGCGGTGTGTGGTATGTCACCATGTTAGTAAGCCATCATTTACCTTTCAGATCTGAACAGACCTATACAAGATAACTGGATTATAAGAATGCATGAAACAAGCAGACATAGAATTATAGAATTGTTCAGGTTAGAAGGCTTTCAAGATTGAGTCCAATAGTTAACCCAGCACTGCCAACTCCATCTCTAAACCTATGCACCACAACTACACATCATCTAAATACCTCCAGGGATGGCGATTCCACTCCTTCCCTGGGCAGCCTGTTCAATGCTTGACAATCCTTTCAGTGAACACTGTTTTTTCATATTCAGTCTAAACCTTCCCTGGTGCAACCTGAGGCTGTTTCCTCTCATCCCATCACTTGTTAGTTGGGAGACTGACCTACAACCTCCTTTCAGGTAGTTGTAGAGAGCAATAAGAACCCCCTGAGCCGCCTTCTCTACGGACTAAACACCCCCAGTTCCCTCAGCTCTAGGCCCTTCCCCAGCATTGCTGCCACTGCATTTCATAAAATTTTAACAATTTTAATTATACAAATTTAATCATTTGGTAAACAGAAGTTCCCAGTGCCTGAGTTTTGAACCAAACACGTATTATCAGCTAGATGTGTTCCCCAAAACCTCATAAGCAAAGGCTTATTGTAGCCTTCGTAGCTGTCCTAACTGTAGCATCTACAGAAGGGATATGATGGACTACCACAAATTCTCCAGACTTCAGAAATACTCATGAAGTCAGATAAGGCAGTGAACTTACGATCAAAACAAGCAAGATATTCGCAAACAATTTAAAATACCTGCCAATTTTCCTGAGCTTACAAGTTTAATTTCATTATACTGAATCCTGTCCCCTGCCCTATATTTACCCAAAGCTCTACATTTACCCACGTGTAAATGCCCTGCAATCAAAGGAAAGAGAACTGCACATAGGAAAAGGACGTACTGCTGAATGAAAAGAAACCCTTGTTAAAAGAAGGAAAAGCACCAAAAAAGCCCAACAGGAACATTCTTTCTCCCCCACACCCAATAACATGTGGGAAATCATTACAAAAAAACCCGTTGCCTTCTGTATTACTTGTGAAAAACATGTTCTTCCAAAGCTAGTAATTTATTTTTTGTAGTGCACCAACTGTTACTCAACCTCTTCACTACCCACTTGTTTGTCTTTTTTCCCCTGTTATAAAAGGGATTCAGATTTTTTTAAATGTACTCATCTGTAAACTGCACATCAAATTGATTAAATGACCCAAAATAACGTACAAAAAGAGATCTGATCTCAAGGAGAGTGAGCAAGAGGTCTGGAACTTGAGATCAACCCTTCCTCTAAATGACTATTCACTAGTGAACATCTTTTTTCTGGGTAATGCTTTCCAAAACACTTGTCACCTTTACGACAATACAA
This sequence comes from Psilopsiagon aurifrons, assembly GCA_025447955.1. Taxonomy (NCBI): domain Eukaryota; kingdom Metazoa; phylum Chordata; class Aves; order Psittaciformes; family Psittacidae; genus Psilopsiagon; species Psilopsiagon aurifrons. The sequence goes on along the minus strand of JAOEHY010014149.1, from coordinate 39,357 downwards.
TTTTAGAGATTGAAGATACTGTAAACAATATCTTTTTTTAACCATCAATACTGGTTATATATTCAAAGGAATACACACTCTTAGAGGACAATAACACACTTGCAGCCAAGTGATGAGGGTCATTTTCTGAGGCTGTCTTCTGACATTAGAATAAAATGACATTACATTTCATGGTTGACAGAGAATATGCGGACAGATAAGGAATGACCAAGATGAGCTGTCAGAACTAGGCTTCACTGAACATACTTTCTGCTTTAATAATCTTTCTTGTTACCCTACTTTGGATGATAATTTCAGATTAAAGACATTAAATATCCCCCAACATTTCTGTACTCAGTGATGAGATGTGGTTTCAAACAACTTAAGAACCAGCTATAAATTAGACTAGGTCTCTGATTTCAAAACTTTGAACCTCACATCTGATATGCTGTGGCTTTGCAACTTGCACTGACAAAACAGCAAATCGTATTGAGAAACACTGCTGAAAAGACCGAATTTGTAGGGCCCAGGTATACTGAAAGGAGGATAAAACTCTTTGCTTCACCAAGCTATTTGTATTTGTATAGGCTAAGCACTCAGCATCCAAGCAGCCACCCCCACCACTTCTGATGGTGATCACTTCCCTTTTTCCTTTGGAATTACATAAAGCCTCTGTCCCTGAGCCTCTCACAACAGCTTGAGATATCAGATATGTAGAGATTCCAGACTTGTGTCAGTTGCATGTGGCTTACCCCATGAACTATAAGGAATTAGTCAGAGCTGATACTCACACTGTGAGCCTCACATATGACATATATTTTCAGACCTAAAAACTGTAGAGGGCAATATCCTAATTAGTTGAATCATTAAAAAACTCTGCAAGTTTTAATGAATTATGGCAAAAAAAAGGGGAAAAAAAAAATCTGTATTAAAAAGATGAGCTGCAGGATCAAGTATGAGAAATCCAGGAAATACAACAGCTAAAAATTGTCCACTCAAGTACACAGTCTGCCTTAAATTATGTAAGTCATTAGCTTGTTTTTTGTTATGGGGGTTGTGTTCTGTTCTTTTTTTTTAGGAATTCGTACCTCAATCAATGTCCACAATGAACATTTCTGAGAAGATCTAATTATTTTTCCATTCTCCTGATTAGCATATTCCCCCATGCCTTAAAGATCTTTAATCAAATGCAGCACTTGAGAATGAAAAATTGCTTTGTGGGATTGTTTGAGGTACTTTTCACTATGGGGAGAAAAATAAAATCAGAGCACTCCACTAATTTTGCTTAATTTTTGTAATCCCTCTGTGAAATGAACACTATCAACCCCATTCAAGCAATAGAAAGTTGACGTAAAGACTGAAGTCAAATGTATCCAGTGGTTTCAAGTACCCTGCCTAAGGTTCTTCAGGGTTTTTTTTCCTTTCACCCACCCCAGATTACTTAAAATTATGTAACAGTCTGCATGTTCAAGACAGCTCACAGTGACTTCCGTCACAGGCACGGAAACTTTACAAATCAAACATCCAGCTCCTAAAGTCTGACACCCAGTAATGTGGGAATAAACTATTAGCAGCTGTTTCTTATCGGCTGGGGTTTAGACAGCATGCCATTACATCCCACAGGAAGCCTGTGGCAGAAGCAGGGACAGAAATCACTGCTAAGGCTGCATTTAATGCTGCAAATCATGCTCCTTCTAGCAATGGCCTTCTCTTCTTCAGTCTCCATGATTAATGTAATTAATTAATGCTCTTTATTTCAAAGCAACATGTCAAAGAGAAACAAAGCAACTTTACAACACTCTGCTCCATTTCTCACAAACACATGCTAATGGAAAAAAAGCAACACAGGTTTTGTCCGCTGTTTTGATTAATAAAAGTAACCTCTCAAAGACAAAACCAGCTCTGTCTGTCCTTCAGGAGTCAGACAGGTTCAATGTTCTTCATATAACATATATTATCCAGTACAATCTGCCTCTCCTGATAAAATTCTCTGCATTCAAAGGTGAAGTCCCATAGCTCCAAAGGAAATTTGATTTATCAATTTTGTGTTGTTAAAAAAATATAATTCCTCTTGACATTTCCATGATTTCACCCCTAGCCAAAGGAAGAAATGGTTCAATGCTACCCAACTACGTTTTCCAATTTTATACTCAGAACTGCAAACTTTTGCTAACCAAACTGTTATAGGACACAAGAGGATGAAAAAGTATCCCAATTATACAGCTCAGTCATTCAGACTCCCCCCCAGTCACCCTGCATTCAGGAAGTTCTTGCTGTGCAAACTCCTAATGTAAGAAACACAACCACTCTCCTCTTTTAGCCAAGCATATTTACATAGCGTCTGATAAAAATAGGGAAAATTGTCATGTGATAGCTGGGATGGACTGAAAAATTGAAAATATTGCGGTTATAGTTATGAAAAACTCTCCAAAACCAGTAGTTTGAGTTTTGGAGACCAAGTTTTCCCAAACACCACTTTCCTGTTAATCTTGTTACTCACAATAACCAACTTTTTGAAATGCATCTTTTCCTCCAGTTTGTGATGAAACACCTCCAGATGAATTGTTTTTCTGGTGTTTCTTTTTAATCATATTGCTTTCTGTTCACAGGCTGTGAACTCAAGTATTTTCAAGTGAAGCAAGGAAGCATTTTCTCTAATAACAGAGATCCAGTGGATTGCAGCACACCTTAAAAACTTTCAAAAATTTATCAGATTTTTCTTGTACCCTTCAGGGCCACATTCTTTCACACATCTGAAAAAACAAAGCAAGATTTCAGAGCTGGTCTGGAAAAAAAGGATGTGTGTGCCACTGCTACTCTGGAAAACTCGGTTACGTAAAATGCAAAAGTCCAAATAGCCAATTCCCATGCCAGGGCAAACGGATGGGTACATTTCCCTTTTCTATCTCTGAGACTGATGTTGTCATGATTTCTTACTGCAGGGTTTCTCAGGAACCACTGATAATGAATGCTGGAGATTTTCTTCCCTCCCCTTTTCAGCACACGACAGATACAGATTTTCCTGTCACTGCAACTTGATCTAACATTATATATAACTCTCTTCACCAAGACATGATTTGCTTATATCTCTTCCATGTCTTCAGCCACATTTATACTTAACACTGAGAATTGCCAATTGCTTAGTTTGGAATAGACAGTGTGGCTGCAAGTCGCTAAAGGCATTGTGTTTTAATGAATTAAAAATTAGAAACCAAAACAAGTGTAAGAACACCAAAGTTCCCATCTGCACAGTACTCCCCATTACACCAAGCTTGTGTTGCTGACTACTAGACTTCATTTCCATCATTTCTTACCTTTGTGGTTAAAAATCCCCTCCATCTCCATACTACTGCGAGAGTGAGCAATGCATAGGGACCCACAGGGGACCAGGCCTTCTGCAGCTGGGGACCGATCTGTGGTTCGAACCAGACACCAGTCGGGCTTGTCATGGGGCCTCTCCAGGACCTCTACTGTCTGCCCACGGCGGATTGTCAGCTCGTTACTGTTGCAGGCGGTGAAGTCATGGATTACCACCGTCAGTTCGCACCCACCAGACAACTGTGAGGAGGAAAACAAGGGGAGAAGGCAGATGAATGCTCGTTATCAAACCACCCGTCACGCACTGTTACCTATTTAGGATTCCTGGCAGGAGTCATATTTTGGATGAGATAGCAAGCTCCCCGGACTTTCCACATCAAGAAGAGACCATTTCAAAAATCAAGCAGTTCTGGCATTTTAGAACTGATTTCTAACTCTGCTTGTCTCTGCCTATGTTCAAAGCACACCGGTTGTGGCAGTGCTGGGCGGAGGATTTAAGCGGTTTTTCTTGCTAGACTGCTCCTTACCCTGAAAGCTGAAGTGGCATTTGCTTCAGAATGTATGTTATGGGTGATAATAGGCACCAAAACCCCAATATTACTTAAATGCAGTCAGTCATGAGCTTTGTTATCTTCAGAATTCAAGGTAGAAAGAGGGTCTTTTTTTGAATGAGCTTACTGCCCACCCCACTCAGTTTATGCATGCAGGTCACAAAATCATCAAGAACACACCATATGAAATCATCATGAGGTTCTTCATATAAGATTCCCAAATCTTAACTATTTGCTAGAAAATCCACACAGGTTCACAACTTTCACATTTTTACTGATTATCTACATGAAAACACACAAACTTGAATAAAAAGCATGCAAGCTCAGGGTTTTTCCTCCCCGTCTTCAAAACACTTCATTAGAATTACTTTGCCTAAGCTTCAGTTTCCCTCTTTGATTGTTTCATCTGCTTTGACATGAAATGAAAATTACTATCAGAACTTCGCAAAGTTCCCAAGATTGCTCAGCACCAGAGCACCCATCCAACTTAAGCAAACAGCCTGGGAATTCTTTCTCCTTCCATACAGCAATAGTGTTCCAGGCTTCTTCAGCTTTTTGCATGTGAATATTTCTATAGCTCAGGCTGCTTCAGTGCAACATTCATATCAGATGCCAGCTAGTATGCAACTTCTATGAATTCAGACATTTTGGACCAAGCCAGTAAACTCCAATTTAGCGAGGAAATCCTGCAATGCTTGACACAGACAAAGGAAGACAAATATGCTGTGAGTTCCAACTACAGCAAATATAAAAGCATGTGCTATACCAAGATACTGAACGGTTCCTACCATGTTATTTTTGACTATTACATTTAGGCTCTTACATAGCTGGCAGCTACATCCCATGAGTGTTAGGAAAAGGAGATAAGAGACTGCAATGTTACTTATTTATTGGTTTTCATTATAAGCCTGGAACTGAAACACCAGATAGGAACTTTTCTAGGATAACACTATTTGTTATCAAGCAAGAATTTTAAAGCAAATGCCAAAACCAGCAAACCCCCAGTAAGATTCAAAGGCTAATTCCAGACTTGTCTTCCTCAAGCCTGCAACAAACGATAGAACATAACTCCTAGCAGATGGTCTGCAGTAACTCCAGAGCTTTCCCATGGTATCTGCTTGCTAATCTTACCAGCTACCCTTGCTTGTGACTGTGTACAAAGAAGAAAAATTTTATTTGGGGAATGCAAGGGCCAGGAAAGGCAGAAAACCCTCATACATCCACTGTTTAAGGAAGATAAATCAGGAGCACTCAGGTTCAGGCTAAATATTAATCACATTGCTTCTACTGCATCTCCCCAGGCTGCCCAAGTACTCAAACTATAGGGGAGTGTTCATCTTAATTTTCAAAACATGCTACTTTCTCCCTTATTAAAAAATTTCCTGATCCCTTACACTCTTTCCCCATATTATATTAGTTTTTAGTCCATGCAAACTATGACAAAGGGAAAAAAGTAAAGAGCCTTCCCTTGTTTTCTGGTATTGATTTATGTTACAGCTTTCTTCAAACTCAGAAACAATTGAAACCATCTGTATGCCTGATGGGGACTAACAAAAAAGCTGGCAAAGTATGGCTTCACAAGGTGCCCAATGCAGACCAAATTTTTCCCTGGAGAGTCCATATCCCAATCAGTGCAAGCACCAAGACTGTTAACCACAACACAAGTTGATACTTTCCAGAAACTCCATTGTATTTTCGCCTGAATACCTAACAGGAGCTTAGTTTTGGTGCTTTGCTTGCTTTTCCGACCCTTCACTTCCTACAAAGAGAGATTAAAACACACTTTGTGACCAGTGCAATGGCTGCATGTTTTTGGCTTTAATATCGACATTCTTTCTTCGCCTTCCCCTAATAATAAAAAAAATCATCAGATTTTATGTTCCCTGAGTATTTTATACAGTATTAATCTACAGGAAAAAGCAAACAAAGGCTGTATATGGCTATGTCAGAAGCTATTAAAGTACCAAAAAATTCCCAGACTTTCCTGCATGCAATTGTTAGATACACACCATCCTCAAAAACGCACTACTGCTGTTACATGCAACTTGGTGTGTGATTTCTCTGCTCCGACACACTGAAAACGATGACATAGATGTGTGTTGGGTAGAGAACGTCATTATAGAGAACTGACCAAAAAAGCATTTATCGATTTTCCCCTCCTTTGGGATTACCACCCTTCTTTCTCCCTGCAACAGCAAAGGTTAGGAAGTGCTGCTTTCCTCTTTGTTTCATTGCTCGTTTTCTCTCCGTAACACACTTTCTGAACGCAGTTTCATCTTTCACACTGATTAAACGCAGTTGGACAGAAAGGAGTGTCTCTGATTAAGCACATTGCTCAACAGCTGTTGTTGGACAGCTTTGGCAAGGCTCTCTAGGCTAGCTGGAGGGAAGAGCAAGAGGCACAGCAGAACTGGGAGAATGATTTGCACTGAAGAGAAAAGAATTTCAAACCATCTAAATCCAAATTTAGGCTGAACAAGGGCTTTATATATTTTATCCATCCTTCTCAAGAAACCCTTTATGTAAACTGAATTAATCATGCATGATAAAAATAAATGAGGCTATGTCTGAAACATGGAAACTACAGAGACAGAGACGAGATGAGAAACAAAAGCCAGACAGAAATAGAACCACAGATTAAAAAAGGTGCAAGGTTTAATTAAACAGCTTATCATGGGACATAGTGTCTTGCTGTTGCTAAATAAATGTTAGCCATCTATGTTCATCCCTCTTGGGTCTTTTAATCACTGTTGCTTGCAGAGAGAGAAAATAAAACCGTAATACTCTCACTGGCTGAACAGATTCTTAGTGTAGGCTTGCTGAAGTCAGAGACAACACACCATGAGCTCACCTGCCACTGGCATCTAGGAGCATCACCACTGACAAGAACTTTGCTACTTAGAATAGCCTTTATACATCAGGCCATATAACCTCCTCTCAGAACTGCAAATTAAATTTACTATCCCATGGCTATTTTACATTAAGGAGAAGCTAAAGGAAAAACAGCAACTAATAAGATTTCTCAATTATTTCAATTATGAAAATCTTTAAACCCCTTTTAAAATGGAAACAAGTGCACTGTGGGAGAAAAGAAATGAGAGACACAGAAGTGCTGTCTCAAATACAGTATATTTTGCTTTGAAAAGGTAGCTGCCCAAGACTTAGCTTCTGACTCTGAAAAGAGTTGTTAACTCAGAGCAATGTGTGTTTTTTTACTAGCATTTCTTTCTACTGATGGGAACCTTTTCTCTTCACTGGCTGAACTAAATACTTGGTTGTCTCCTGCTGCTTCAGTCCTTTTTCCGTTTTCCAGAGGACTACACACAAGCTTAAAGCAGCATGAGAATGAAATACAACTTCACATAGACAGCAGTACAAAGTGTTACCAGCTGGGCACAAAAGACAATTTCTTAAAACTAATATATTGCACCACCCACAGCAGCTAGCATGGTTTCTGCTACTTAGGGTAACAACCTAGAACAGCTCTTCTCTAGTCTTTTCAGCTACCAAAATATTAGTTTAGATTGTTTCATATTTCTACCAGGCCACTTGATACAAGCATGTAAAAATCTATCAAAGTATATTGTGTCCTTCAGCATCCCCATTTCCTATGCACTGGACCAAGGTAAAAAGACTGCGAAAATCAGGGCAAGCTCTCAGGTTAGGAACTGTTGAAAGGTGGAAAAAAAGGGTCAAGTGTCATCTGTTTTATTTGCTAGCCACCTCAAATGCTGGCTACACAGCTAAAGAAGTTGAATTGAAGGAATGTTGTAAAAAGTGACAGGCAGAATATTTATTGAGAAGGGTACAATAACAGCACATAGAAAACTGAGATGCTTTGATAGACTAGAAATCTCCCTGTCAGAAAAATTTCTATTTCACTCTGTACTCCATTATACCTTACAATACTTCATGATAGGTCAGTGCTACAGATGCATTTAGCATGTCTTACAATATGAAGACATACCCCATGATGTTAAAAATAGGTCGAAAAGGATCTTAGGTTACCTAGTCCGTTTCTTTCTCTTCTGCTAGAGCATGATCAACTACATCTTTGTGACCCACTATTAACATTCACCCAAACTGTTCTCAAAGATCTCTAGCTCTAGATTCCCCAGCCTTCACAATTGCTCCACTCAGAGATTTCACATTTTCATACCCATAAAAAAAATAAAGAAAAAACCTTTGATCTCATCCCATCCACTGAATGACTGTCCTGTAACTGTGTAGTAGCTTTTTATACACTTGAAGACCTGACTGTTTCGTTAGAATCATTAGTCCCCACTCTCTGTCTTGCCTTGGAAGCTATGTTTCCCTTGGAACTCGTTCCATGGACCACTAATTTGCTAAAATTCTGTACTCAAAACTGGATGCGGCATCTAATACAGGCCTCACAAGTGCTGAGTAAAGGCTGAGGACTTCATATCCTGCAGCTCAGCATCCTACTTCTGCAAGCCAATATAGGGCTGCTACTCCCTCACCCTGCTGTAATTGCATCACATTTAAAGTAATAAACAGCTTGTGAGCCTCTTTATCTTCTAGATTGTCTTCTCAAAAGCTGTTCAATACTCTTACTGTTTTCATTACTAGTCAACTATTTCCACCTATTCATATAAGCTCAAACATGTTCCTATTAAATAGCATGATATTTTGCCAATTAATTTGTCCCGTTTGCCAAGATGATTTTGAATTCTAATCCCACCTTCCAATATAATTTTCAGATGACACAAAGCTGGGAAGGATGTCAGCTTTATAAACATATGGTCTATTGCATCATCCCAGTCATTTCTGAAAAGCAACATATAACAGTGTAGCCAGGAATCAGAAATTACAAATCTAACCAAAAAGCCAGGGTGGGAGGAAAAAAGCTAATTGTGAAGCTATTCTCTGATCTTAGATTATATGTCAATTATGTCAGAAAACAGCATGCAAGCTCAGCTGAACAATACTTAACTACTTACTACCAAGGCTAAGGATTTTTAGCTCTTTCATGGTGCATCTCTGAGGATGTGAGAAAGAGCACTGAGTTGTAGATAAAGGACTTCACTCTTGATCTTCTCCCTGCATAACAGCATAGTACTACTAAACAAAACATTTATTTTAAAAGAATCATATGTCTGAGAAAATAAAAGAATGGTTTTACTTGGCTGTTGAATATTATGACATGTTTGGTATTTGTCATCTTTTCTTAATCACAACAGAGGACACATGTGAACAGAAAAATGTCCAGCAAAATAGCATAAATAGTAATACAGCGCTAAACATTTTTACCACTTGATTAATGCTGTTTTAAATTACTTGATATTTCTTGTGGTTTTCAATTTGGAATCCCAGCTCAGTTTAAAATATGCTCCAAATTCAACCGAGGATAACTGCTCCATCTGGCTGACTACATCAACAGTACATAAAATCCGTAAAACTGGTTTACTCTATACAATATCCACACATACTTCAAGCTTTTAAACAGAGAAAACAGTCAATTTCCAAATGGACTGCAGCTAATGAATTTTCAACACAAACTTGAGAACTTCAGCAAGAATGTTAAAATATCTTACAGATTTTACTGGCTTTCTGCCTGTTACTGTTCCTTATTATTTTTTATACAGATAAGGAATCTTCTCTTAACAAACCAAACCATGTAACAGAAACATTAACCAAAGCAACTCTGCTAATTCACACTTCTAAAAAGTGCACAAACAGTAAATTAATTCTTTGGACACGCATTATATGTAGCACAAGTAAAATCCAGAGTGTCACAGTTTTTAGTTTGTTTTTCTTGTCAAAGAAAAGTCTAACAAAAAATTAATACACTAATGTAAGAATTCAAAAATGCTTCAATAGCAACACTTGGCTCACTAACCAAATTTAAAACTTAATTTGTCAGGAAAATATTTAAAAGCAATCTCGATTCCTCCTTCTTTTAACTAATAGCTCCTGTCAAACAGGTTGTTGGTAAGACTCCTCCTCATGTCAGACTGGAAGACAATCCTGAGGGCATTTCAGTTGGCCAACTCTTAGCAATTCTCACATGATGCATGAAATATTAACATATTTCAAGAGGAAACAATCCATGCTATTCCCCAGCAAACACTACATCACCAACAAGTGAAGAGAGGCAATGGTCTTGCATGGCAGAGATGGATTGTACCATCTCTGTTTCAATTTTAGCACAGCCCAGCCAGGCTGCATGCACACAGTTTGATGTCTCAGTGGGTAATCAGAGAAATCAGAGACAGCATTTCTTGCTTTGGAGGAAGTTACCTAAACTCTTTAGAATGCATAAAAAATGACCTGAACTGTTTGCTAGTATACACAATGCAATTTTGGTAAGTCACTAAATAGCCAAGAATGCGAAGAAAAAACCAGTAAAGAGTCATCAAAAGACTTTTTTCCTCACAGATATCCTTAAAGAAGCCACCACCAAAACTACAGACCAACTTCAGTACAAATGCAAAAGGTCAAAACACAGGCTATTTTTAGCAAATACAGGATCAACCTTAAGCACCTAACACTTCCCTTCTGTCTTCCATTTTACATGGAAAAAAAAAAATAACCAAACCATAGAGTTTAAGTGACACGGAAAAAATAGACTAACTCTATTTTGGATAATGATGGGAATGGTCAAAATATTACTCTGAAAACCTATTCACTTAGCTTCCCTGTAATATACTGGTAATTTACCTGCATAGTTTGAATGTCTCCATCAGAACAATTTTACCCAATGAGGTAATAGGCCAGAAATCTCTAACCACATTTTCAAGTAATTTGCTTTGCAGCTTCTATGTTTTGATTCATTCTTCTGTTTGACAAACTTCTGTTATCCACCTCTTCGTCCCCCCAGGGTCCTATCACTTCTCACTTGTCAGAAATGTTTCGCTTTCAAAGCAACACACGTGTTTTATAAGAATTTTTATTCTTTTGATGCCTATCTTTCTTCCACCCATGATAAACTTTGGCTGAGTTACCCTTATGGGATAACCCAGCCAAAATCTATAGGCAGAGATGAAGGAAAGGAAACACTAGCACTATTATCAAATTATAGTGTTGTCTGTTACTCCCCTTTAATATGGTGATTTCTACTAGCTCTCATGCAGAAAGTGAACACTCTTACTCTCTAACCCATGAACACTGGATAGTACTTTCCATGTGGCAACTATCAACCTCAAGCCAATACAAAAAACTTTCAGAAAGGCTGAGACCAGTATCAAGAAACACTCTGTGCATAAGTATCAGATTTTGTAGAAAATAAAGCTTTCTTTCTAAACTGGATCAAATCTTTGAACAAACTGCAAACCAGAGGGGATCAAAGTGGTTTCAGTTTGGAACAAACATAATTCCTTCACGACCTATTAGATTTAAACAATCATTCCTGCTCCCCATTAAGATATTTTCTCTACTGCATACATCTATTTTTAAGAATATTTCCATGCCTTCTCTCTGAAGGTACTAAGGGCTTACCCTGGGCACTAACACACACTAAGGGATGAATCATGTGCTCTCAGAACAGAGTAACATCTGGGAAACTTACCTTATCGCTGTCTAGTGTGTTCTGTGAGGTTCGTGAAGCAATTGAAATAGTATCAGGCTGGCTGCTACCATCTCCCTGACTGTCCAGGTCCTCGCCGTCTCTGCAAATAATTCAGTTTTCATTACCATATTTGCACTGTGTTTGTAATATGCTGGTTACCCACTTGCAACTCTAAAGAAGTGGCATGTAGGCAGTGTGCCAACTGACACCAGCCAGACAAACTAACTGATACAAAAATCAAATATTCATCACTGTTCTATGCTTAAGAGAACAGATTTGTTTGCTCAAAGCCTATATCATGTAGAATTAAGGCAATAACCTACCAGCCAGCACTAAGGCAAGAAACTTGCATAGCCGTTAACCAAAGCTAGCAAGCAGAACACTCAATCACACATTTTAAGCTCCACAAAAGGAAACTAAGGACCTGAATCACACAGGCAAAATAGTAAAAATCTAAAATGTATGGCTATCCTATACTGTAGTTCCAAACCCCTTCTGTAATGGCTGAATGCACGTAACTACTGTTCTGAGCAGAAATCTCAACAAATTCAACACTGCAGGAAACTGGAAATTAATTACAAGATAAAGCTGGCCAAAATGACTCTTGCTTTTGTCCAACTCACCAAAAGTTATTAAAAATTCAACACTACAGAGGAAAGAGTGCTATTCTGTTCTTAGAGATCTCTGATTATTTCAACTACTACTTACCTTCTTCCTTTCTGTTTTGTTGTTGGTGCGGTTTTGGGGATGTGGATTGGCTCTTTCAGTGCTCCTTTCAGATGAATGGTCCTTTCTTGTATCACTTCCCGGATGTGTTTGATCCAGTCCTGTTTATTCTCTATACTGGATGCCTTTGATATGCAAAAGAAACAAACCCCCACAACGGACTATTAAAGTTGAGAAGATACACACATACAGTCAAGCTAATAAACACGGAGTGGAAGGCATAAAGAATGACTTTGTAAAACATTTCTAAAAACCTGCACAGAGAAAAGGAAATTCAAGCTAGTTGTCTTCATTTTGAATTGCTAACACTACTGTACACTTCTCAACATCATTAATATTGTTCATTTAAAAAACATTTTCATTTAGATTCAGATTCCTCTGTCATAATTTGAAGGCTAAAGCCCTGTATGTAGTTTATGAGAGACAGGGGTGGATCAGCTTCTTTAAAGAATTTTAGTAATAACAGATTGAACATTGGTAATTGAAACTCTTGCTACATTTTAGGTCAATTATTACTCCACATAATAATCTACTAACACTGAAAGAAAGAAATAACTTATACTGCAAGACATATACTTTCACAACACATTTCATGTATTATTCCTTCCACTTTTGAAACATATCTGGAAGCAGAAAGCTAATTTAGAGATTGTATTTTAATAACTGCCTGCAACATATCATCTATATTTTTAAGATACCCTGGAAAAGACTTGCTATCCAGCTGCCCAACCTGTCGTATGATTATTTAATCCAGTTTAACCCTGCATCTGAAATGCTATTAAATATAAACATTATTGCAGATCCAGAAAACAAATAAATTATAACTTTCTACTTCCTTTAACTGCTGTCTCCTGGAATCATCAGCTTAATATATATTATAAATATTTAAAGCCTATAAATATTTAATAAGCAGGGATTCTAAAGGGATGGAGAAAGTGGCAGGAGCAGATGAACAGTTCAGAAAAAGACCTTTGTTTTCTTTTACAAAGTAAAACATTTAGGAAAGAAGCCAACACAAAAGATTTGTTACATCTTTTACTTAGGTTTTGATGGAATTTACTTATGCAACTAACAAGCTAAGGAAGAGCTATTTTCCAACTTTCAAAACCAAAAAAATGAGAAAATTAAAAAATTGTTGAAAAGCTTCACATACCTAAATATGCTATGCACTAAACAAAGAAGAGAACAGGAACACCTTAAAGTGATCTTATGTAAAGAGCTGTTAAATAAAACCCCTTATACTACTCTACCCTGGGAGGATCATTTCAGGCAGCAAAGCATTGTCTGTGAAATCATGGGAGTATCAGGATTGAACAAATTGCGTTATTCAGTGATGGTACATTTAATTTCCTTGCACTCACTGACTGCTCTCAGAAAGCTAATGTGAGCTCTTCTTAGCCTGTAATTCACTAGGAAAACATATAAATTTAAGTGTCAACATGTAAATTTGAGCGTCCATTTTTAAGTGGCATTATTATATGGCATTATAGGGGCAAAATATATGTGAAAACATAAGTTTAATAGTAGATTTATTAATCTGTGTAACCTGCTCTAGGTGGCCCTGCCTTGGCAGTGGGGTTGGAATAGATGATCTCCAAAGGTCCCTTCCAACCCTAACAATTCTGTGAAACGGGAAGATGCACTTCAGATACTGAAAGGTTGCTATGAGATCTCCATGCAGCCTTCTCCTCCAGGCTGAAGAGCCCCAACTTTCTCAGCCTGTCTGTGAAATCACCTGTTAGCTGCTTATGGCATTACAAAAAATTCTCCAATTGAAACCATAGGTCCCAGGCTCCATACTAGAGACACATGGAAAATGGATTTAGCTACTCTCCTAGCTAAGCAAGGATCACTACTGAACCTGTACCTTTCCCAGAGACATAATTTACAGGCATTATATACACACGCATCCAAAGGCAAGTATCTTCAAAAATATTTGTAGCCCAGAGAAAGACAAAGTCTTTTGAAGTGTTTCAATTTCTGCAATAAAATATGGACCATGAAAAACAGCATCACCAACAAGCATCAATGGCTTGAGTTTGACTTGTAACACTGATGCCATGATTTGTCTGTGGCCTATCAGTTGCTCTGTCAGATAGTGGTCGCAGTCGTAAGCTAGAGAAAGCCTATGGAATCAAACCTCTCACAGCTCCTATTTTTGAAAGTAAGTTTGTTTAATCCTTTAGTAGATCACATAGATTCGCCTGTGCTGGCAAGCCATGAGTTAGATACATACTACATCCTTTACACACAAATTAAAAATTATCTGTCAGCAGCTGTCTCTCTCAAAGCAGGTTAAGTCATGACTCCTTGCCTTCCCAACAAGTATAAACAACCACTAAAAGAGTCAGTTATACTGACACATCTGCTAAAATTACCTTGAGAACAATTTTGTTGTCTGAAGTTGGTGTCCTTCCAACCCATAGAGCAAACTTACAGGGATCTCCTTCTACATGTTCTGTGACACCCAGTTCAGAAGTCTGGAATTCAGAAAAATTTGTTAGGATAACACGGCATTTTTTCTCAGAAGCCACAAAGGGATGCTAATATTCTAAATAAATACAGCTCTAAAATACTTGATTCTAAAATAAACAGCTCTGCTGTTTAAAGAGATTTTTAAAGGCTTAAGACTACCTCATGCTCAAGAGGATATTTTATTTTGGGGGCAGTGGCGGGGTTTCTTCAAAAAAGGAAAAACTGCAAGCTAAACATTTTTTTTCCTGTAAAGCGATGATATACAATAGCATTTGTAATCTCAATACAAAATCGTTTATTTTTTTGACCTCACAATAAAAGCTTTGTAACTCTAAAATAAGGTGCTTGATAAAAAGTAAGTGTTGGCTTTTCTTCTTGTTGATTTCTAGGGAACACTCAAGACATTGATTTTTTATGTTTTCTCTCAGATAAGAAAGGCTTAAGAATTCTCTTGATATCTCCTGAACCTCCGATCTCTTTTCTGCCAAAGGATCCTTTCCTAATGTGTTTCCTTCCCTCTGAAACAGATGAAATAATTCAGAAATGTAGTTTCCCTTGAGAATTTTGTGGGACAACTACATTAACAATCAGTCTTTAGGAATGTTCTAATGTCAGACCTTAATAGCTAATTTTCATCCAAAATGTTTTGACTTTCCAACTGGAATAACATCTCAATCATGTGAATTGGCTTCCAGTTTAGCAATTCATATAGACTCTGCTCCAAAAAAAATTACCAACTAGAAATACAGCTCAAACTACAAGAACCCTCACTCCAGAAGACAGCTGCTAAGCATTCTTACATTATTGGAAGCTGTACTTTTTCCCCTTATATACATTCATCACGAGCACATATACAGTCTATTATCAGAGATTTTGGATACACAATTCCCAATTTCTTTCTTGTCTCACTTGGCTGCCAACTGAATTGTTGTTGATTTTTTTCTTCCCTAAAAAAATCCCCAACCCATTTCAGATTTGTTATCTCTTTTCACTAAAATAGACTCTTCTTCACTGAAATACTTAAAAGCCTGTGATACATTTTAAACCTGACTCACCAACAACTCCTGTGTGTGTTAAAAAGCTTGTAAAACAAATCAACATTACTTTATGTAATTCAAATAAAATATACCCTACTGCACTTCCCAATGCGAAGTCTGAATGGGCAAGATAACACAATTTTTAACACGGTTCATTTTTTAAAGCCTAGTAAATTCAG
This sequence comes from Psilopsiagon aurifrons, assembly GCA_025447955.1. Lineage (NCBI taxonomy): Eukaryota > Metazoa > Chordata > Aves > Psittaciformes > Psittacidae > Psilopsiagon > Psilopsiagon aurifrons. The sequence goes on along the minus strand of JAOEHY010014149.1, from coordinate 23,564 downwards.
AAGCCTTGATACACTTGTGAATATTACTAAGTTTACAAGGAACAACTGAAATCCATTATGAGTTACTGAATACACAGAAATCATACTCAGGTGAGGAAGCCCCTCACTGGTGACTGGGAAAATATTCTGGCAAAGTAAAACCTGCTTGCCTACTTGCCTGGTTTCCATAGCCCTCATAGAATCATAGAATAGCGCCTCCTTAGGCGTTTGCTTTTGGACACTTTCTCTCTTGTGAAAGGAGTTCATTAATACATTTTTCTAATGCAAGCCATGCCACTGAGTATCCTGTGCTGTGGAAACCATGATGGTCACCATACCGTAAGTAAAGAGAAGGACCATGCTTTTGTAAAACCACCTTCCAGAGGCAGGAGACAGGGTAACATGCAAAAACATCCTTGGCTCAAATCAACATGTATGCTTTCAACACCTCAGTGAAAGCTAAAGAGCAAGCTGTAAGAATTGCTATGGGAGTAAGCTACACTATAGGATATTTTGCCAAATAGGATGTGAAGGCAAAAAGAATGCTTGTACTTTAAAAACAAAGCACAATGAGAGTCTTCAAGATTTTCAGCAGCTTCTCTAGGACCTGAAGCTATCACTACATATCTGCCAGAGGAACTGACATGACAAGCTTACAGGACTGATTATTCAGCTCTGTCTCTCCTCCCACATAATGCCTTAGCTGCTGACATTACCCTCCAGTAAACCAGAAGTTTTTGGTATTTCAGGCTCTTGAGAGCACCAAAGAAAGGTGTGATCAACAAAACAGCTGCAGCTGTGTTACCTGCTAGCTATCTTACACCAGGAGGAAGAGCAAGTGTTGGAAATGAAGTGACAGAACATGCAAAGTAAGATATGGAAAAAAGAGGTTTTTTGAACTAACCTGCTTTACCAGTTTGGACACAGAGGTGGGAAGGGGAAAAGAGAGAAGGAAAAGGAGCTGAAGCAGGGAGAAAAGTCTCAGTATTTACACTGCCTAGACTTACTCATATATCCCAATAGGATCAACAGAAGAATTATTCTTTTAGACCATGATACTGAGAAGTAAAGTAATTTCAAGTACTTCTAAACTGTCTGGCAGAAAAGCTAATCTTGCCTCTAAGGGATGCAGATCAAGCCATGGGAGACAGTCTTCTCACTTGGCTACCTAAATTTATGGAGTGTGAATACTGCTCTCACCCATGTCACCCAGCAAGACAGGAAAGTAAAGCTATGAATTCCAGTCATATTTTTAAAGCATAGATGCTACAGATGAGGAATGCAAGAGCGAAGTTCTTAATTTTTTTTAATGGAAAAAAACTCCAACTTCCATCTTTACATACTTCCAGTAGGCCACAAGAGCTGTTATTTTATTTACAAAACATTACTGTTAAGACTACTAGTCTCAGTAAACATTCTGGAATGAACTTTTCTATAACAAGGAGTTCTTGCCTTCCAGATCAGTATGTGTAGGACATCCACCAAAATAGATCCTTAACATGATTACTACTACAACAGCAGTAGTAAACAAGCAAGACAAAGACAGCATGTCAAGTCCTTCCATTCTTCTGCTTTATACAAATAAGCTTTAAAGAACTAGCAATCACATACATAATTAAGACAAAAACAGTCCAGCCCAATCTTGATTTTCCTTTGACTTGACACACATTGATGTGTAGACTTCAGGAATTACTTTTGGCCTACTCTTTCTCAAGAGTATAACAAAGCAACAAATGTAATATTCAGTCTACACATTCCAAGGCTGTTCTTTCAGTGCAGTACAAGAGTTGTTCAAGTTTTTCATGTACACTTAAATCATCTGAGTTGAGCCACAATGTAATCTAGATGGTTTCATAAATATGATCGCTTGTTCTCCCATACTTACAAACAATTTACTCTTGTAGATGTACTTGCTCCTTCCACTGGAGTCCTTTACTTCTTTACTGAAAACCAAGGACATCTCAAAAAGGAAAAGGTGCCTCTCTCGTCCCTTCCGAATCAGTGTTTTTGGGTCCCACACTTGGAAGGATTCTTGAAGAATGAGCTCTCCCTGAGATTCTATATTTTCATCAAAGCCTAAAAACCCAGAGAGAGGAAAGATTCCCCATGAACAGTTGTTAATATGAGGAAATTAAAAAGCACAGCTTCTACTAAGTAATGTGATTTTTTTCCCCAAATACAGTTTGCAAAAGATGGGATTCTAAGGAAGCAATACTAAAAACAAGACTTGATTTCAACAATTGCAATATACTAAATGGAACTGTAGCTCAAGTCTAGGTCTAAATTTAGAGATCCAACTGTTAAGAAATTTATCAACTCTTCTGGCAGTATTTCATGATGAAATACTCTTCCATGATGAAAATGATTTAAGCTTTCTGTCACTGTAGAAACTGAGCAGTTTGCAACGACATGGAGAGCCCATCAGGTTGTTCTGCAAGCTCCCAGATGCCGCCTTTGCTGGTGGTACACCTTCCCTACCATGTATGCAATGGGCACACAAACATGTTCCAATAGGGGATGAAAAAAGATGGCACCTTGCAGCTGTTGCCATGTGATCAGCCCTCCAGCATTGAGCCAGAATGAAGAAGCAGCAGCTGGATTGCTTGAGACATAATGTAAAAAATGAAGATTATCAACATTTTTACTTTACTTGTATTGGTACAGTCATCTCCCAGTGTAATACACAGCTTTGGAGACCCAGGACATTAAAAATTAGTCTACCATACTTCGATTCTGAGTGGTATTAAACTAGTTTTTAAATAGATACTGCTTGCCAATATGATCTGAACAGAAGAGCACCATCTTTCTTGAGAAAATAGCAGTTCTCACTGTTCTAAACAGGGCAACAGTATGGACAGCAGCAGAGGAAAGTTGCCTCAAGATGTTCATTCAAAATCCTCTGGAGAGATAAAGAGGAAATGTGCTCACTCACTATATTTGTCTAACATGGGACAACTTAAAAATACACTCATGATTTGTTAGAAAACCATCTTATGTAAAAGATTGGGATATTCTCCAATTGCATTCCCAGTGTTAAAAAATTATTACCAAATCTGGTCAGCATCTATACTAACACCATCTCCTAGGCAAAGCATTTGGAACTGATTCTACAAATTGACCCACAGTGCTTAAAATCAGGGAAGAGAGGTTATTTTGAGCATTCACATGATCACCTATCACACGTCAAACCAAGATGAGTAACTTTCATAATACTGGGAATTCCATGACCAGCTCCATTTTACTACTAGAAGGCAGGAAGAAGAAAAGAAATACTGACTAAAAGCACCTGTAAGTCTTTATTCAGCAACTACAAGGTAAAGCAGTTCTGGTTTTATCAAAAAACGTAAATGTCAAAGAAAAACATTTCTATTACTAAATGTATGATGGCACCATCATACATGATTATGTGCCAATTACAAAACAGATTTTGGCAGAAAGTTGTTCCAAGCACATAGAAGCAATTACATCCAACCTTCACTGTCTGCCATGAGCACGATTATGCTGTTCTGGCTAAGGTTCAGGCTAAACTGGCTTATGCTGACATTTTATTGCCAGAAGATATATTTCATTTCAACCAGAAGTCTGTTATGGAATAGGCAGTGAACAGATGTGAAAACGACAAACTTCTTGGAGACAATTATTTGATATATAAATCAGCAAATTCTCCTCTAATATACTTAGGCGTCTCACATAAGGAAGCCAAGGACACTCACTATGTAGTAGTGTGTATTCTTGTAGTGAAAAACAAATTTTTGAAATCTGCAGTGACAAAGCTATAGATCAGGATAAAAGAGAATTTTTAAAAGTAACAGTTGTCTGCCACAATTAATTTTCCTAAATAAGTTTGCATTTTACATACCTGCAAATAAAATGTATATAAAATACAAACCCAGAGATAAGAAAACCTTCACATTCTTGAGATCTTCAACATACAGTGAAATAGAATGTTATTAAACAAAGTTAACCTACAGCACACAACTTAATTGGAAAGCTAGCCTGAATCCTACCTTCCAGCATGCTGAGGTGCATGGCATCATTGGCTCGCTTTGGCACACTAAGCATCACCTCCAGGCCATCCTTAATCTCACCTTTACCTTCTTCACAGCATGTGAGCAGCTCCTGAAAAAGATAAGCAGATGTGAGTACTCATTATCATGTATTTCTACATTAATATAATAGTCAACCAAATAATACTTCTAACCAGCAAAGAATCAGTTTTGGCAAGTACAATCTTTTTGAACTTCTTACTCTGCCAGTGACATGTCAGCATGCTTAGTATTTATCATGATCTGTCCTTCAAGGAGCAGCTCAAGGTTTCAGTTACCACCTCTAATTCAAATAAGATCATTTGCTTCATAAGAAATCTTTAAAAGTTGCTTTAAGAACAATGTTTTTCCTGATAAGCAGACACAGATATCAGATGCAGTACTACATGGAGGCCCAGAACAATGCAGCTGCCAAGTTGTAAAGATGGTGGAAAGCAGGACAGCACAAAAGGATCCCTGCCTCCCATGTCATTCTGCTCCAGGGCACCAATGATGTGTTCTACACTACTGCTGATAAGAGGATTTTCACCATTTCATGTATTCCATGAATTACACTATTCTGTGTTCACACCATTAAAAGCATCCTACAGACAAAACTTTTGAATACAAAGAAGCATTAACTAATGGACAGAAGTTAAAAGAATGGAATACACTTAATTATTGTAGCAGAATTTAGGTCGATGCAGGTCCCTGTCCATTCAACATCCCACAGGTATTAACAGCACCTGAGCTGCTATTCAAATTTCCTCATATCCTTTGAGGTTTTGAACAGTATCAAGATAAAATGTCACTTACATAACCAGAAGGGCATATTATGGTCTTTCTATTACTCAAAAGGCCCACTTAATTCATTCCCTCAGGTTAAATTCCTTTTTTCCTTTTTAAAGAGAAAGCTGTGTGATTCCTACTATTATCATTATTACACTACTTTTATTTGACTGCCAATACTGCCATCACAACAAAACACTACATCATCACACCTAAATCTTGCATGAGAACTCTGCAGAAAAGTGTTTTATTAAATGTGTGTGCAATTAAATAACCCTCAGGAAGCACAGAAGGCAAGCAGCTTCAATGCCATTTGGAAAAATAAGCAGAACTTCCAGGACTGTAAAATGTTTCAGCTATCATTCAAGTTTCGGACTCTCCACCCTTCTATGTTTTACATGTCTTCTTATGGAAGTAAAAAAAAAAAGTTAAAAAAAAAAAAAAAAGAGGAAAAAGAAAACCCAGTCACCACCGCATAAATCCATTTTACTATGCAGCAAAGCCACCTGGCTCCACAAACACTGGTAAGACCAACCTATCTCATCAATTCAGTGATGTAGTGGCTAAGGCGTATTTAGTTTTAAAACCGTAACTGTTTGAATCAGTACTAAAAAATTTCTGAAACAGCACAGCACAGCCTAGAGCATTTCTGTAAGTTATAACTAAATCCAGTTGCACCTTTCTGCAAAGGGAGGACAGATAATACGTTTCAGTTGAAAACGGCAGACTTTTTTTCATCCAACACTCCCTGACATAGCTCAGTGTTTTTCAGAAACTTTAAAAACAATCATCCACGGCAGCTCTCAAGTAAAACTGGGAGAGACAGATCAGCTACAGTGCTTTTCTGGGAAGCTGTTACAAAACAAGCAATGCCACCTACCAGGGACCCAGCACAGTTCAAGAACACTGCTGCTCAAGTCAACAAGACATTTGTCCACTGAGTGAAAGCTCTAACTACAGGTTTTATTTATTTAAAAGCTAGTACTTGATATTTCCAGGCAACATTACAAGTAACAACTGTTTGTGCAACAGCTCTGCAGGTCTCAGTGTATATAAATACACACACACACATATATTTTATAGGTATTTTATAGTATAGAGCTTTATGTATAAATAAATTCTATGTGTTTTATATTACTTAATACCATAAACATAGCTCATGGCTTGCCAGAATCTGTTGCAGAAACCATTACAAAAATGTGGCTGTCTATATGGCCATGAATTACTTTTTTCTCTGGAAATGCAAATTATGTTTTCTAAGTACACATTAGTAGAGAGGCATCTTTTCTGATTTACAGGAATCCAGACAAAAAGTTCCTTATTTATGCCTTCTTTCATTTTCAGTCTCCTAAAAAGCATTGCAGCAATATTTGAGGCTGCTCAGGATGATGGAGTCTCAGAGGGCAGAGTAAAACAACCCTCCTGATTTCAGCAAGAGCCTTCCCTTCTAAAGAGCAGCAGAATCAGATTAAGAACTTTGAAATAATACTGACCTTTAAAAGGAGCTGGTATTTTGTTATCCTCTGCACAGGTTTGATAAGGTAAGAGGAGATAGAGTTGGCTAGTCCATGTCTTTGTTGTATCTCCTACATGAAAAAAAGCAAACATTTGACGACTGTAAGCACCAACACTCAAATACAGACTGCTCTGAGGGCTATAGTGCAATAATATACATGAACTACAAATTCTATTTTAGCAAGGAGACATAAAAAGTACAGGATGACAAGTTATTCCAGGCACAGCAAATAGCTGTGCTGTGCATCTGCCTACTCACTTTGTACAAACAAAAGATTATTACCTCCAAGGGTACCTGTGAAGCATTTTAATAAATCTAAATACATGTATCAATGTCTTTTTAATTTTTAAACTAAATTCTCTATTTCTTTTGTCACTACCAAGAGAGAAAAGAAAACAAATTTCAGTGTTCTGGGGAACAGTCAGGTCTATCACAGGAAGGCTGCAGTGGAGGTTTATTAGCATCGCCTACTACTTTTAAGTGTTGTCACACAAAGCATTTTCCCCCACAAGAGGGAGCACGAAGAAACATTTTCTAACTAAAGAGGTTACCAAACACTTAAAAAGAAAACAGCCACTTACAAACAAAAAAAGAATCACCTCCACAAAGCTAAAGGAGGAAAATATATGATAATTAGACAGTATAATTATAGATCTGAAGTACTGATCATGGTTGAAATTCACAGCTTCCACGTTTGCTGCTTACCACAGTATCCGATATATTTTAACCACACAATTTCAAACAGCAAATTAGGCACCACAATGTGCTTTCAAACCACGATTACAGTATCAGAAATTCACAAGATGGGATACACATGTCATTTTTCACATGACTCAGTGGTGGTATCGATGGACGCTCTTGAAGTTACCTGTGTACAGAATTAGGTCTTCACACTTCTAATCTACTTTAGGTGGATTAGGGGATGGAAAGCTCTGGACACACTGGAAAAGACAGGCATCAAAGGATGCTCCTTTGGAGATGGTCACAAGAACTTATTTCTAATACAGTTTTATCAGAGCCCTTTGTGAATATTTTTTTGTCATACCTTCCTGATTTCCTGTAACTTCTTCAAAGACTGAAAGTTTAACGGAGGCATCACAAAAAGGGTTTACCTTACAGTGTTTAGAATCCCCATGTCCTCAGTGATAGACCTTTGAAATTAATTTCAAGAACTTCAGGGTTTTTTTTTGTTTTTTATTATGTCCTTCCCTCTACTCCTACAAATAATTCTAAACAAAATTTCTGGTGTCACTACACAGCTAGTGGCTCAATACAGTGGAGAAGGAAACAAAAATGCAGCACTCTGAATATTCTGTAACTACACATGCCATCAAAATTTATTCAGTGTGGCCCAAATTCCTCCCTAAAACCTCTAACATCTGCTGCGATTTGGTCCCTTCTTAAGCGGAGTATTACATGTAGACCAAGTAACCTTGGGACTAAATAAGCAAAGTGGGTGGTTTAGTAGCACTGAACAATGGCAATCAACTGAATTACCACTATATACAATTACAATTTAGAGGTGCTCCAAGAATTTAACAAAGATTTCAATCTGTATTATACACAATGCAAACTAAGCACATCAAAATGCTAAGATTTGCAGAACGTGCTTGTGAGAGCTCAGGAGTCGTGTCAAGGTTGCTGCTGCCAGAAACCATTTCCCATTCTGAACTGCTCTGATAAGTGACAGCAGCTTTTGACATTTGATTTGACAGCTTTATGAGACCAACTGAGCAATATCAGTTAACCATGTGAGATATAAGATTTGATTTTCTTAAGCTGACACTAAATTGCAGCGTTAGTACCAGCAAACTCGCATTTTCTTGAGAAGTTGGGCATTGAGCACAACTGCAAGTACATGATTCAAACTGCCAACGCACACTTTTAAGATGGGTACAACATACTTACATCAAAGTATGCTCCTGCATGTTCTAGTATCAGCTGGGTAGAATCTGGTTTATTTTTACAGTAAGTAACGTACATTTGGAATTTGTCTGCCTGCAAATCAAAATACAAATTTACACAGGTTATCACAGAGCATCAGTTCTGTTTTTACACAGTTATCAGAGAACGTATCTTTGTATCTTTTCTTTCAAGAAACTGAATTATACAAAAATATTCTCCCATTCAAGCTGGCAGCATCAGGCAAGTTAAGACTGAAAACAACAGCAATGTGTGCCAAAGTAGATTATTCATAACTAAGACAGAGATACTAAAGCGAACACGAATGCAGGATTAGGCAACTTGCATAAACTTGAAGAGCATCTAAGCATTGACATCTGACAGCAGTGCCTTTATTTCCCCCTCCACCCAGTTAAACACATCTTTACTCAAACTTGAAGGAAAGGGTACTTTTACAAATTTTAAAAACTAAAAAGGGACCCAACAGCCAGAATCTAACCCTTCATTATCTCCCTTATTACTTCCAAACATAAGTCTGACTTCATTACCCAAGTAACGAAGCAATGGCCAACATCTTCCGGTAACTGTTCATACTTTTCCAGCTCCTTGAGGAATATACTATGGGTAGAAAAGAAACAGCACAGTTTAAAAAAAGTTTAGTTTTCATCTCAAGAGAAAAAGGAGGTGACTTGCTTTTTGGATGCTCAAGTTAACACAGAGCATACAAAGGACTGTAAAATCAGGTTCTGGAACATGCTAGGTGTACTTTATTACTTAGAAGAATCATAACCCAACACAAAGACTAATGAATTAACAAAGGGAAGATTCCAAGCAAGATTCCTGCACACAGATCTGCCGAGGAACCATTCCACAAGCCTGTTTCAAGCTCCATACCCAAGTAAACACTACAAAAGTGAGGCATCGCCACAGAAGATTCAAAGAGCCAGGAAAGAGCAGGAAGCCCTACTCTTTCCCATTAGCATTTGCACTTGGGAATCTGGAATGAGGTTTCTGAAGGAATGACATTTCTGAAGGAATGAGAGAGTCTTAAATCAATGTTTGTGCTGTATCTGTGCTGAGTTCAGTGGTTTCCATCTCTTTAGAACAACTGGAAAACCTGTAGCAAAACTCCAATGTATCCAAATAATATCTAAAAAGCTAAAAGATGGTCAAGACTGAAAAAGACAGTTTCTAATGGCACACCTACCTGACTGTAAAAAGCAAAAACTGAAACAATTTAGCAATGCAAGAAGAAATCCTTTGGATTTTTTTTTTTTTATTTTTTATGGCAAAGCATCCATTATTCATACACACAAGATTTCCATTAGGAAATCCCTCAGGTCATCATTTGGATTTAGCAGTAATATGGAAATGGAAAATAAATCACTCACTTATTGTGGAACTCATAGATTTCCTGCATGTTTCCAAAGATAATGTGTTCTTTGTTTACAATACCAGGTGGGATCTCCTCTACTCCACTTGTCATTTCCCATAGATATGTCTGTCCAGAACAAAAAAGATGCATAAAAAGTCATGACGAACTCTAAACAGAAGCACCTAGGTATCTGTAAGCATGCATTCCTAGAGAGAAATTGTGGAAGGATCACATAGCATCATCATCACCAGATGTGGCAGTGTGACTGTTGTGTTGAATATACTTTCTGATTTTGGCAGTAAAATCCATGTTATAAAACTGACAATTTAACATAGTCCCTTGACATAGTCCCCTGAGTCCCTTCACCGTTTAAAATGCATGGCATTCTTGACAACCTCTAATGCTTCAGGATATTCCTTATTAAGTTCATGTCTGCAGTCTAAAAGTTCATGCTTTGTGCAACAGCTAACACTGAATATTACTTGCTTCAGCATAACAATTACTGGGCAGTTTTCCATGGAATCTCTCTGACTTTCTATTCAAAAAATCAGCTAGTAGCAGAACATGTGATACAGATAATAAGAGAATTAACACAAGCTCTCCTCTCTTGCTAGCAAAGCAAATTAAGTAAGCCCCTCCTTTTTCACTCCCCTATCTTCAACTAAAAACCCCACGTTTGTGAATTGGGAAAGAAGCAAATGCTGAAACTTAGTATGAAAAAAAAGCAAAATATATAGGGTGAATTCTGAAGTAGCTGCTATCAGATGTAATTCTATGTTTTTTCTTAATACCAGAGAAGATACTTAATTTGGTCCTATGACTGCAAACCAAACATGCTCAGCTGTTAAAACCAGAAAGAAACAGAATGCAATGGACTGAATCCTGTCTTCAAAGATTAGCGGGAAAAAAAAGAAAACTTACATCCATGCATTCCCGGAGGTCTCTTACGTAAGCCTTTTCTGTTTGAATTAGCTCAGCCATAATGAACCTTAGGTGACAACAGAAAGAAAAATCTCAGCCTGTTAGATCATTATGAATGCATAATAACCAGAACACATCTTTCTCCTCATCAGCTTTTGCTTTTTCCACTGCTGCAAGAAAAATCTGAGAACTGTAATGTGAAGAGACACAACAGATGAAGGAGACATAAGAGGTAACCTCCCTTCATTAACCAGCACAAAAAGAAAGGGGAAAGGAGATGGATTTTTTTCTCAAATGCTTTAGACTTGTTACAGTCATTTAACTGTTGTCTTCCCTCCTCCCCATACACATTTATTTCACATTATTTCTAAAAAGAAGAAAAGCACGTTAGAAGTCTGACACAGTTTTGAAAGTTTAAGGTTCTGACATGCTAGAATTATCTGTGAGAACAAGCATGTGAATAAAAGGCAATAGGAGCTATTAAATAATATCATTCTCTTTTTACCACTTATTCAATTTCTAAGATGCCAGACAAGCCATGACAGTTGTTTCATTATGAGGATTGATTTATGCATTCTCAGTGATTAAAAAAATAAATAGATTTATTACTCTTTCCTGCGGGCAGACTTTCGTTTTTCTTCGTTAAGCTCATGAGCAGCATCACGCAGTTTCACCTCTGACCCTGGGACACTGGCTGGGATTATATCCAGCTGCAAGCTTTTGCTCTTTATTAAAGAAAAAAAGAATCGATTAAGGAAAGAGACAGAAAACAATCGCTAAATTAAATGCAAGCAAAGCTCGTTTGCCTGTCATCACACTCAAATATCTCTTACCGATTTATTGGAATCGGAGGAAATACCCAAAGCTTTCTCTAAAGAGGTCCTGTATTTCTCCATGCGCAGGGAAAAGTCTCTGTACCTCTTATCCACTGCTGTGACACATTTTTTAATCTCTGTTGCATGAGCATGCCCTTTTTCACAAAAGCCATCAGCCAGCTGTATCAACAACTTCACCCTCTCTTTGGTTTGCTATGAAAACAGGAAAATATCGAAACGTTACTAGCTCTACCTGTCATGAAGGGGGTCATTTTGCTTAACCTGCTACTAAGTGCAGCTGGAGCAGCCATCAAACGAGCTAGCTTTCTCCTCTCTTTTCCCAGAACTCCTTTAAACAGGTACCTTTTTCTTAATAAAAACATCATAAGATGAATATAGGTTTCCTTGGGTTTTATTATTACGTGACTAGATGCAGGACTGTTGTATTTCTTTCAAAAATGTCCTTTATATCTAACACAGAGATCAAATTCTGCTAGGCAAGATTTTCAGCACATGGGTATTCTCCTTACATCAATACAAATGGGTTTTGATGCCCAAGAGGATATTTTGTTCATTACCACTGAAGCACTGGTATTGGACCTTGTCCACAGTCTCAACAATCTATCTCCTTCAGTCATCACTGAAATGCTGAGGTGAGAATAAGTCTTGTTACATGCCTTACAGATTCAACAACTTCAACAGATTAAGACTATATTCTTCAGACCCTTTTAGTGTTATGTTTTGCTCTGACACAGTCACTGAAACTAAGAGAACAAGTAGCCACCCTCTAATCTGTAACTAAGTGATTTTCCCAATTAACAAGCTGCCTAAGACTATGCACTTTCTTTCATGGAAATCATAAATCATCCACGATGGATGAGCTTATATCTTTACCTCTTTTTGATACCATGACAGAATTGTGTTGTTTGAGTAAAGTGTACTCACAAGGCCCTTAGTAACAGGGAGTTTACCAAAACATTCAATAAAAACTTGACTCTTTTATAACAGTTGGAAAATCAGCTTGTCCTTTCTTTCTTTTTAATTCTTTTTATTTCCTAATGGTCCCTCATCCAAGCATTTCTTTTCATTATGGAATTAGCAAGGGCTAATACATCCTCCCAACAGGTAGCAAAACACCAAGGGAGTGGAACTAACATCCCTTCAAAAGGAGCACCCACGTCATCTGCTGACATAGGAAACAAGGGGGGCAGTGGTGCTCTCTGTATTGGAAAGGATCCAGCAGAACAAAAGCTGAAGCTGAAGCAAAACTCAGAAGGAAGGAAATCCAGGTTTGAAAAGCAAAAGTGATCCCTGTTCTTTCCAGATTCTCTTTTCTCCCTTCCCACATGAACCATGACCAAGTCCATCTCTAAGTCTCCTTTTTTGACGTGGTCTTTCAGACAAAGAAACATCTTCTTTCTTTCCATTGCTTTTCTATTTCTCGATGAAGACTAGAGAGCCGAGAGGAGGAAACACGTGACAGTTTGAACAGGTGACAAAACAAAGCACAGAGACAGACAAGGCTACATAAGATCAGGTACTACAGACATACACTGGTTGCCTGTCTTTCAGTCTTTCACATGTGAAAACTGGTAAGCCTCACAACTGACATCTGCATCTCTCCACAGGCTTCAAGATATGCAGAATAACATAATGCTGCCATGGCACTAAAGTTACAGCAGAATCTCAGATTACTTTAATAAAATGAGTAACTTAACAAGGAAAGCTTAATTTTTTCTACTGTCTTCTAATTAAATCACAGCTGAATAATAACATGCCTTGGCATATTTTATATCCTAAATGAACTAGAAGTAATCCATAGACATGAGGATACAAAAGTAGAAGTGAATGGCCCTGCAAGGTTTATAGGTTTCTGAAAAACATTTTTAAGCTATCTCACTACAATTCTGTTATGAGAAATCAACAGCACATAGGGCTGAGGGACCTCTGGTAACAGTGATTATCTTCTGATTATCTTTTGGTTTATTCTCTTCCTGGCAGAAATACAGACAGAAAGCCACTGCAAGTAAGCAAATCTTGATGAACACATCCTTGTTTGTTTTTTTGTTTGATTGGGGTTTTTTTAGGGGAACAGGGGAGAATTTGGGTTGCTTTAAGTTTTTTAAATCTTAGATACTTTATTTATTTATTTTACCTTTGCTGTGATCTGAAATTCTTCATGTTCCTTTAGTAACTCTTGAGTGTGTTGGATACTGGAGCCAGTGGAAGTATGTGTGGATAAATAAAACTCTCCATTGTCATGAATCCATTCCAGAGCCTAAAATAAGCAATAATGAAGGCAAAGTAAGAGAGAAGGCAACATACTTCTGCCAACAGAAACAATCTGTAATCAGTATTTGACAAATACAAATTAGCCACAGGTAAATTTTACTCTGTCACTCAAGGCAGCCATTTAATACCTCTACAATACCAAACAGTTTGTAACTAACTCTGAAATAATTCACTCAGACCATGAAGCAATGCTTAAAGAAATAAAAACTTGACACATGAATCCGAATACTTCAGAGAACTCTAATACTACAGACTATGGTAGTCCACTATTGAAAGGTTCAAACTGACTATTGTCTACAGTTTTGTTAGTACACTCCCTAGCTGAGCAGAAATGACTGTTTTAGTGCAACACAGAACAGTTCTAGACAGAAATATGCATTCTCCAACTTGTAAAAAGGTACATAATACTGCCAAATGTGTAGGATAAACTTCCCAAGCACATAAGATTTAACTATCATTTTACTCTTTAGCTGATGCATTCCAGCTTCAAAAAGTACGTCCTGTGGTTAAATGTACTCCTAGAAATTAAATCTGCAGCAGAGGAGGCATAGTGAGATGTATCAATTAAACCAATTACTGTATGTGTAGGTAGTAAAAGACTAAGAATGGCAAACTAAAATTGCCTCCCTTCCATATCCCGGCACCTTACATTCTCGCTACTATGAATCATGCTGATCTATGTTCTATCAACATTAATATTTGCTGCTCTTTCAAGCATAACTCAGTGATTGCAAGGGATCCTATTCTCTGGCTACCAGAAACAGAGTACTCTCAAACTGCCGTGTAATAGTAAAAATAAAAAATGTAACTGAACACTGACATTACCAAGCTGTTCTGCAGCGATAAATACAAGCTACTATAGCAGTACACAGATAGACATCAACTTTAGAAACTTCTCCATCTTTATATAGCCAGTATCGGATATTCAAGAAGTTTAAGACATCTTTCTTAGGACTACGTGTTAAATAACAACATGTGTAATTTCTGTGTCTTCAGTGAATGCAGATAGCACAAAAATTCAATACCCCAAAAGTAGTAGGTTGCTGGCGGGTCCTCAATCTTCCTTTTACCTCTCATACTTTCAATTTATGCTTTTATCTATCCACATTACCAAGAACAGGAGAAGCTTAATCTTGGTGGATAGTCGATACGTATTTGCCAAGAGCATAACCTTACACTGTATCAGAAAAGGCATCATCTGTATTATAATTCCACCACAATTTAAGCTCATTAAGGCTGCAACCTGATCAAAAGATAATCAAACAACTTTGATTTTCTGCCTTCTATTTAGGATACTTTTGCCTTTTGGTACAAAAACTAAGGTGAAAGCTTTCAAAACTCAACACTGAATGTGAAAGCTAGGATGCCATTTACCTAGCATGCTAGTGCATATGCAAGCATGAGGAGGTGGGACAGTATTTTTCAAACGCTGCTCGTGGAAACAAACCAACTGATCTTGGACTACTGTCAAGAAAAGGGACATTTCAACCAACCACTTGTCTGATTTTTGTCATTCTAATGCCAATCTTTGCAAGTAAAGACTCATATGGACAAGCAACATAGCTATCACTGACACTACAAACAATATTTATACTTCTCGCGTTTAACTTTTTAACCTCCACCTTGTTTTGGTTTTATTGTACAATGATGAATGATAAACAAAAAACCTTCCCCTCTCAAAATGTTACCCTTTCATAACTTTTTGGCAGCTTTCTAGAGCCATAATTTAATAGAAAGTTCATTGATCTTAATTCCTACAGTTCAGATCAGCTCTCATTTCATGTGAGGATCAGGACTGTATGATAGAGACGTATCACCATACAAGAACTGGAGAATCAGTTTAGTCACCAAGTGAGCCCTTAGCTCTGGAAGGATTTGAGAGTCTACTACTGTCCTCTCAAACTACTATTGGATCTGCTCCCACTGCAGGGCACTGAGTTCTGAAAGTATTGGTTCTTCCAACTTCCAAACAAAAATCTAAATGAAGACAGGAACATTTCAACTTTTTGGGTAATCAGTCTGGAGTCCCTGTAAGACTGGTTTTACTTTATGACGACTGAACTGGTGACTGCTGAAGAATAGGATTTACAATGAAAATGCTGACAGATCTATATCTCCAGGGTTACACTGTTAGTCAGTAATCTCTGTACAAAAGCAAATAGGTCATGTGCTTGGCAGAGGTTGGAGTTCAGGTTATTCAAAAGTGGTGTGGGGGTGGGGAAGGGGTGATGGTGTTGTTTTAAAGGGGTATTAATCTTCAATCAAGATTTATCTTGCATTACTCTCTTCTTGAAAGCATGAATGACAGACTTCGGAAATCTTTTAAGAGATCAAAACAGACCGCTAGTATGTAATCTTTTGTCTACACTGGCTGTCAGAAAGAAAAATTTAGGGTTTTGAGTCCTTTAAAGTAGATCTATACTTCACGCTATGGGCGTTGTTTTTCACCTTTTCTGCAGAGCATAGAATCATAGAATAGTTAGGCTTGGAAATGACCTTAAGATCATCTAGTTCCAACCCCCCTGCCATGGGGGGTTCCATCCCACTAAACCATGCCACCCAAGGCTCTGTCCAACCTGGCCTTGAAAACCACCAGCGATGGAGTGTTCACAACTTCCCTGGCCACCCCATTCCAGTGCTTCACCACCCTTACAGTAAAGAACTTCTTCATGTCCAATCTAAACTTCCCCTGTTTAAGTTTGAACCCATTACCCCTTGTCCTATCACTACAGTCCTAATGAAGAGTCCCTCCCCAACATCCCTACAGGCCCCTTCAGATAAAGGAAGGCTGCATGAACAAATAGCTTCCTTTCTTTGCCCTATATCCAATTTTAAAAAAAGTAAAAAACGATAAAACCACTGTAGATCATTTCAGTCACTAATTCTGCCTTGGAACCCCCTAATTATTTTTATGGCTTGTATTTTGATTAGTGAATGGAATTTTTTGTATTTGTGGTAGTTATATAACAGCTCTTTCCAGACTGAGAAATTCAACAAAATAGAGTGGTGGATCTATCATGCAAGAAACAAGAAAACTGAGTACATACAGAATTGCAAAACAGAAGTCATTCAGTTATTATTGTTTAATGAGTTATCCAACATGTCAGTTTTCTAGAACTGCCAACCAAGTTAATTAGATCTCTCCCCCTCCTCCCCTTGCACACAGGCCTCCCACACCTCTCATGAGAAAAACGTTGCTGCCTGTTATTTCCCTGGTCAAATTGGGGTGTGTGTAAAAGTTAACAGGTGTAACATTTGTCAAACACAAGCTTGCAGAGATGAGATTCCCAGATACCAGACCAAGCTGGCAGAAACAGAACACTAAGATACAGTAAAGACACCCTGCCTCAATGGATTTAGCTGTTCTGTATTAAAGTAAAAGCAAATTATTTCAGTTACTTTCTATTTTAACTATTGATCTTCCAGCCATTTGACATATTGAAGTCAATGGCAAATTTGTTATTGTGGAACAAGTCAATGTATGTCAAACCTTGATAACACTGAAGAGGATTTTTTTATATAAAACTCTCACCTGCTTGGCACTTCTTTCAAACACCACATATTGTTGGCACTGATCAAGACGTCTTTTACGCATGGTCCAATAGTGCAGTACACGGTTCTCCCTCTGGAAGAGCTCATTCAAGATATCTGAAGAAAAGAAAACAGTTTCAAAAGAGGTTACAATAGCCAATTTTGAAATATCAAACAAATAATCAGATTAAAGTACTTTATAATGTAGAACTTACAATACATTTACCCTTTCTGTTACTATCAGTTTTGCTCTTTTTCCTGATAGTCATAAGATGGTGCATCTTTTTCATTATTGTTTACAGAAAGAAACTGGAGATCCAATTAAAACATACTACTGACACCTTTTTTCTCTCAGATGTTCTCCCTACACAGACTGGCACAGAATTGAAAGTATACTCTGATAAAGATGGTTCTTTCTTGCATTCCCTCTGAAAGAACAAGCATGCACAAGTAGCCAGAACATACAGAATGCAACATGTTAATCATAATGAAAAAAAAAAAAAATACCCAAAGCTTTGCTGAATAAACCAGTCACCTATAACATATTTTAATAATTTAATACATGTAGGCAAATATATAAACTTAGGTCACTACAAGAACAAATTCAACATAAGCAGATTATTTTATGGAAAACCTAAGTAATGAAAAAATACACAATTACTAAGTTTGTAATTCCCCTAAAAATAAAAGAGCAGCAGTATAATCAAGTTGACTTGTTCAAAGGAGTTTTCACTGAGCCTCAAGAGAATTTCCAGGTAATCAAATAATTAGCTGCACAATTTGTTAGCCCATTCCTGAGTATAAAAAACTGTCTGCCATTGAGAAGTCACATCCAAATTCCACTGTTAACCTGCAATTCCATATGTCTGACTTTTAATTCTTCTTGGATAGCAAAGGCTTCTTACAATATGGGTAAGATTTTATCTGAACTGTTCTTCATCGTTGTTTTTCCTTCAAATGAAGAAATCCTAGCAGATTCTTGTGAAGTTCATTTTACCCACTGCTTCACCCAGAGCAGCAGCCCTACCAGTCTTTGTAGCTATTGCAAACCCAGATGGCAAGCTGAAATGCACAGAAATGGGGATGCCCAATGTCCCCCCAAGGGGACATCTATCACTAGCAGAAGGGACCACAAAAAAAGCCTCATTCTTCACAATGATGTTTTATTTACTTTTTTTACTTATACCCGCACCAGGCTATTTTCTGTAATTATGAAGGAAGCCTATCAGGCACTAGGTCTCTTAATTCCTCTGCATTCCTCTGACCCACTGTGGGTCCACCATGCCTTACATCCCAAAAGCTAACT
This sequence comes from Psilopsiagon aurifrons, assembly GCA_025447955.1. NCBI lineage: Eukaryota > Metazoa > Chordata > Aves > Psittaciformes > Psittacidae > Psilopsiagon > Psilopsiagon aurifrons. The sequence continues at coordinate 5,113 of JAOEHY010014149.1, read as the reverse complement.
CCAAGAAACGGTTTGACAGGGAAGCTCAAATAAAGGGAATCCGAGGGAAAAAGCATCACACTCTACCTCTACTTGCGATCTGGGACAAATTACAAACACTTGTCACGGTCTCCCTGAGGATAATAAAACTGGTCTGCATCACTGCCAATTTCCTCCAGCTTGGAAACACTGTATTCCCACTTGCCACAGAGCACTGAGATCACCCAGGACTTGCTTTTTGGTTGGAATCTGGTCCCTGCAGCCAAAGTTTTCTTCCTGCTGGGCAGACTACCCTCAAATACATCCTAACTGACCTGTCCCTTAGCCAAACCATGAGCTGATCTGCTATAAGCCTCGCCTGTTTTGTCAGTTTTCTTTCTGCCTTATGTCAGCCACCTTCAAAACACTCAGAATACATGCCAGATTTCAAAGGGTGGTTTGCAGATAGGATACAATTATCATTATACAATGCAATACACCCAACAAGACACACCATGTAAAAAGACACATCTTGAGAGTGACGCAAATGAAGCAGTTCTGACAAAGAGCAAACAAGGTGAATTTAGCTAGTTGGAACAGCACTTGTTCTGTAAAGACATGATACAGATGGCAAGGCAGTGAGAGATATTTGGCTGGGCACCATTATGGTTACTGTTATTAATTTCTTGGACTTGCAAGGAAAAGAAAAACATTCTATAAAATACTTGAAGGAAGCTATAGAACCTCATATTTACTACTAGGTTTGCACAAGAAGCTGTTTGAAGTCTTCTGAACAAGTCCCTGTTGTTATTTTCTTTGATTCAAACATTTGTTAGGACTGTTTCCTAAACTTTCAACTTATTCTCGGAGCTCAGAGAGCTTTCAGCTGTCTCTTTGCATCCTGCACTCTCTGTCAAACTAAGAATACAAGCATCACTATACAAGTTCTTACACTAGGTTCAGTTGCAGCCCTTACATCAGAGACAGAGTTAACAAAGAAGCACACAAAATTAGCAGCAGAAGCTAAGATGAAGATGCACCCTTCCTGAGCTTACAGCAATTGTCACCAACTGAATTCACTTGCCACAGCACAGCTTCAGGCCACAATTCCTTTCTAAAATTCAGCTTTGGCACAGTGTCTGATACGGTATTTGGATACTCTTAACTGCAGGTCAAGGAAATTACTTACACTGATATAAAAGGACACAAGGACACCTCTCAGAGTTCAGTACCGTTACGATTCCTGTTTCCCATGAAGCATTTGCTCCAGTAAACTTTGCTTAGATGAACACATTTACCTTTCTCAGAACGACTGTTTCTACACAGATTTCAAAACTGAGTTTTTAAAAAGTTTGTCCCAAACCCCTAAGACTTTTTTCTTAAACTTAGTAAGTACTCAAAAAGTAGCTACCACCTCCTGGTTACTTCTGCTCTGTTTTCTTTGTCTACTACTAAGAGAAGAGCTAAGCGACAAATGTCAGCAACCCTTCTTCAGTTATTGATAATGCCAGCATTTGCACTGGGATTTTGTCTTGTACAGTTCAATAAATGTTGATGCCATGGGGACAGAGGAAAACCAATCCTTTGTCAGCTCTATGTGCTCAAAGTTCCAACTGCCACAATCCAATTATTTCCTCAGAGTGAAAAGTATGGCAAATACCCTATTATCTTTCCAACACAAAAAATTCAACACAGGGATATTTTCAATTTGAGAAGTGGTAGATACATGGGTAACTTTAACACAAACTGTTTTCCCCTTCTAGTAAAGTCAAACAGTGAGCATGTTCTTTTCTAATAGAGTCATCAAGAAATTTAGAATGGAAGTGACCTCTGGAGGCCATCTGTTTAAATCTCCTCCTAAAGGCAGCACTAACTTTGAGGTTTTGCAGGGGCTTTTCCACCTGAGTTTTAAAAATTCCCAAGGGCAGAGATTCTACTACCTCTCTGGGCTACCTGCTCTACCCAGTGCTTTCTCACTCATGCTGTTATACTTTCTCCTTATATCTATTCAGAATTTTCCTTGCTGCAACTTTTTCCTTTGGTTCTATTGCCATGTTCCTCTGAGTTTTGGTTCCATCCTCAGCATCTGCATCCTTTGGGTAGCTGCAAACAGCGACTAATTAAACAATTAGAAATCTCTGGTTTTGAGTCTCTAGCATGGCCTGAGTATTCAGTCACAGCATCAAAATCCATTGAGCAGAATACAGCTGGCAAATAAATTAGTAAAATGCAATATTCTGAGTCTCTCTGACCTCCTTCCTGCCTACCTCACCCATCACTTATGTATAGCCTATAGTTCCTCTGTTTTTGTCTCTGAAAGCCCTACAGATTTCTCTCTACTCCACTCCCCACCTCACATGTTAAGGCTGCACTACATTGAATTAATCCTAGCAAAAGCCAAGCCCCATGTAATAGCTCTTTCCTACCTCACCTCAGCTACTAACTGTCTACACATCTTATTTTAAACATCATGTCAGGTATCTGACACTTCATGAAGTTCCTTAATACTGATTCAACTATATGAAGGGCCCAAGGGCATCATTCAAGGGATTATCTTGTATCATGGTGGCACTCCCAATGAACTTGCAAAATGCACCACAGTAACAGACTGACTAAGCTCCTATTTGGCTGCAGACCAAACATTATCATGTTGAAATTTACTATCTCATTGTCTCAACAAAAGCAGCACATTTGAGACTCAGACTGAAAGAAGATTAAATATAAGCAGAAGACATATAAATTCAAAAGCAACTTCATTTGGGTATAATTTTACATCTGGCAGCTCCTTCAAAGTGTGTGAGAAATTTTAATTATTTCCTGTTAAGCCTGACAGAACCTTTTCTACTTGGGCAGGCTTCACCCCCCATCATCATCACACACACCACAGCAAATGATGATCACATTCTGTGGAGAAAAAAGGAGAAGAAGAAACAACAAAACCCTTACTTTTCACTTGTTGTTCAGGTGCTTTGATGTGTGTCACCATCCCTGGCATGTTTACGCTGTTCCTGTGCAGGTATTTCAGGAAGACATCAGCATTCCTCCGAGCCAGTGTGCAAGCCTAGAGAGTCAGTGGTATTACTTTATTTGAAGATGCACAAATACACATTCAAAAACAGACGAAGGACCTTCCTCACCCACTTTTGTGCACTTCCTGTGCTCTCTAATTTTAGAAAACTTTGCTTGTTAATCCTTCTATAAGTAAGCCCATCCAACCATTGAAACAGTTTTCCCAACAAATAGCAGTTAATCCTTATACAGCAGGAAAAAAAAAACCTAACAAACCCAAACAAAATGCTATTCCCTTTTTATCTGAGGATCCTGGAAACCAGTTTTCCGCTCTATATCTTTCAAGCATGCTCAGAGCTCACAGAAAAGTTTGTTTTGTGTATGTGCCATGTGCCACCTGAAGTTACTTATTGCATAAGCAGAGTGCACATGCTCATGTATTCACCTGGATATTCCAAAACACCCACCAGTACTTTAAACAAAAAGTAAATGCTCTGCTGAAGTGAAACCAAAAGTGCTAGAATATTAAGACATGCCCCTAAACCACTGAGTCATGTCCTTAAGATATTGAGACATACCCTTAAAATATTAAGACAAGGCCTTGAGAGCTTTCAGTCCCTGGCACTATATTGCCAACACTCAGCTCAGCTGTCTTCTTCATCTTAACGTAGACATATGGGCTGCCTTATATTTAATAAGCAGAACATGAAATACTATTTTAAAAGCTTAGATAAAGGCAGCATGGGTCTACCCAGTAATAAAGACACAAAGCTATTTCTCACACTGTTTTAAAACAAAGATTAGTAACCCACATGCCAGCTTCAGAAGGATCTATTTGAAAGTGTTCTTTGAGCTATGCTAATGTTTTTAATGTTTTCATCTGTGCATCAAGAACAAAAAGGCTTTTAATAAAAACAACTTTCATATTCTTAGTAGTCTTTCAAGGTGGTGCTGGAAACAGCCTTTGGTTACAGGGTTAGTAACACTGCTTTGTAAGCATCCGTTTCACATTCATTCAGTATGGTCAATAAACTTCTTCATCAGGACATTAGTTGGAATGAAAATCTTTCATTTATCTGCAAACTTTTACTCAAATCCAACTACTCTGAGATGCTTGCCCAGCAATTTCCTCCTTCCGTACTCTGCTGTAGTCCAAGTACATCAGAGAGCTGCTCTGATGCACAGGCAGGAATGGCACTATGTGACTATCACTTCTCTTCCAAAGCAGCAGCCTTCAAGCATTCTTCAGATGACAGTCTCTCAAAGCAGCAATCCCCAATTCATCTTCAGTCACAGTGGGAAACCTCACATCTATTGAAGTTCAACAGGAAATATATTTATAAAACTGGCTCCAATTTTATGCACTTGGCAGTATCCTCCTAATCACTGTCAGAAGCAGTTAATATGGCACTTCCCCATCTTTGCAGTCTGGGACATACCTGTAGCTTTTGAATGGGCACTGTTGCTTTTCACATACATTTCAGCACTATCAGAGCGAACACTTGACTGCATGCTTGCCGAAACACAGAAGATCACAAAAAAATGTTAAACCTGACCTTTAGGAACGCCTCCTTCTGTTCCAGGTGTTTGCTTATCATGGGAGTAACATGATCTGTTTCAGAGTTGGGACCCAGTTTGTCTGCTCCCCCACACCAGTCTTCTTCTCTCTTATATTCTTGCTCCAGGCTTTCTAGCACGCTGCACACCTATCAGGAAAGAGTCCAACATGAATATAATTCAGTAAGAAACAAAAAAAAGTAAAAAAATTCAAGCCAAAACCATGGAAGACGTATCTACCCCTTACATATACAGAATCATAGAATCACAGAATAGTTAGGGGTGGAAAGGACCTTAAGATCACCTGCCATAGGCAGGGACATCTCCCACTAAACCATGCCACCCAAGGCTCTGTCCAACCTGGCCTTGACCACCACCAGCAATGGAGCATTCACAACTTCCCTGGGCAACCCATTCCAGTGCCTCACCACCCTTACAGTAAAGTATTTCTTCCACATATCCAATCTAAACTTCCCCTTTTTAAGTCTAAACCCATTACTCCTTGTCCTGTTACTACAGTCCCTAATGAAGAGTCCCTCCCCTGCATCCCTATAGGCCCCCTTCAGATACTGGAAGGCTGCTATGAGGT